>SJXQ01006501.1:7226-95756 GCA_006408695.1 Aepyceros melampus
TGGTCATGTATGGATGTGAGAGTTGGACTGTGAAGAAGGATGAGTGCAGAAGAATTGATGCTTTTGAACTGTGGTGTTGGAGAAGACTCTTGAGAGTCCCTTGGACTGCAAGGAGATCCAACCAGTCCATTCTGAAGGAGGTCATCCCTGGGATTTCTTTGGGAGGAATGATGCTAAAGCTGAAACTCCAGTACTTTGGCCACCTCATGCTAAGAGTTAACTCATTGGAAAAGCCCTTGATGCTGGGAGGGATTGAGGGCAGGATGAGAAGGGGACGACCGAGGATGAGATGGCTGGATGGCATCACTGACTCGATGGATGTGAGTCTGAGTGAACTCTGGGAGTTGGTGATGGACAGGGAGGCCTGGTGTGCTGCGATTCATGGGGTCGCAAAGAGTCAGACATGACTGAGCGACTGAACTGAACTGAACTGATGTATGTGTGTATGTATGTGTATAACTGAGTCACTTTGTTGTATAGCAGAAATTAACATAACATTGTAAATCAACTACACTTCAATTAAAAAGAACTGGCATCAAGGATTTTGTAATTTCTTTATATGAATTTCTTCAAATGAATGAGAAAAAGATAATCAAATAGAAAAATACATGGTACAAAAGTAAGGTACATGAGCAAGATATATGAGCAGGTAATTCTCAGAGGAAAGGCCTATGGCCAGTATACACTCAGGGAGATGCTCAAACTTATTAGTAAACAGAAAATCAAGACCACATTGTGATACTAACTTACACCTATTTGATTGGCAAAAATTAAGATATCTGACAATTTGAAGTGTTGGAGAGAATATAGATCAACAGAATCTCCTGTATTTCATGTGGAGGTATAAATTTGAACAACCATTTTAAAATAATTTGGCTACAAAGTTTATTTCATAAACCCTCAAGGATAATACTGAAGTATTAACAACCAGCACCACATGGGTACTGCCCAAATAAAACAGATGCCTGGCCAACCAGACTGGATGCTAGCCAGTAGTTCTACTGGTGTGCACTGGCTTATTATAATCCTATTTTCAGTACAACTCAGCATTCTACCTCTATTTACATACACAGTGGAAACTTGCTCATGTTTATACAGAGATAGATATAAGAATATTCATAGCAAGACTATGAATTAGTTAGTAGCTATTAATGCCTAGTCAAAATTCCCAGTAACAGAAAAATGGATAAAATAATTATGGAATAGTCACACAGCGGAATTATAAAGAACATGCTGAAATATGGATAAATCTTAGTTAATATAGTGTCAATTTTTCTCTAAGTCCCAGGAGACTATATACACTGCAATATGCTTTTTTTTTTCATACAGTTCAAAAACAACTAAAACTGAACAATATATTTAGGCCACATAGATAGATTAAAAAGCTGTAAAAACAAGAAAGGGAATAATCATCACAAATTTAGCAAGAGGGAAGCATGGTTATAAGATGAAGAGGGGCAGATAGGTAGCTCTTCTAGTTGTTGGATGGTGGGACTGTAGGTATTCACTACATTGGACTTCCCTGATGGCTCAGAGAGGAACGAATCTGCCTGCAATGTGGGAGACCCAGGTTCAATCCCTGGGTCAGGAAGATCCCATGGAGAAGGGAGGGGCCGCCCACTCCAGTATTCTTGCCTGAAGAATTCCATGGACAGAGGAGCCTGGCAGGCTACAGTTTATGAGGTTGCAAAAAGCTGGACACAAATGAAAGACAAACACTTTCACTTTTATACAGACATACATATTCAAATAAGTCTATGTCCAATGATACCTGTGACTATGAACCAAGGGTAATGATTTATCCATTCTGTGTGTCTCAGATTCATTGAAAAATAAAAGGTGATTTTGAAATATGAGCATAGAGCAAGGAATTTTAAAGAATGACCAAGCAGATAAGAAAAGGAACTAAATATAATTTCTAGGAATGAAAACTGTAATAGCTATAATTAGAAACTCAGTAAATGGGTTTAACAGCCAAGTGGATGCAGGTGCTAACAGACCCAGTGAAACAGAAAGATAGAGCTGAAAAAATACATGCAGGAAGATCATAGGGAAATAAAGCTCTGAGAAAGAAGGGTTAAGGGATGTGAAGGGAACATGAGATGACCTAGCATACTTCTAACCAGAAGCCCCCCGAAAGAGGGGGAGAACAGGGCAGGGGCAATAAATGATGAGATAACAGCTGATGATTTTCCAGAACTGATAAACATATCAAGATGTAAATCCCCAACAAATGTCAAGTAAACAAATAGAAATAAATGCACACCTACAACATCATATTAAAACTGTAAAACCAGAGATAAAAAGAAGATTTAAAAGCAGCCAAAGAAAAGACGGGTTGTCTTCAAAGAAGCAATAGACAAGCTAACCACTGACCTCACAAAGCAACAACAGACACCCAGAGGACAATGGATCAGTATGTTCAATGTGCTGAGAAAACAAAACGGTCAACTTAGAAATCTATGCCCAGTTAAAAAAGACTTTTCAAGGGTCATGGTGAAATAAAGATATTTCAGAGAAGAAAAAGATCGAAAGATTGCCATTAATAGACTTCACTAAAGAAAATCATAGTAGGAATAGAGATGCAGGCATAGAGTCCAGATACATGCACACATCGGGGAGGGGGACGAACTGGGAGAGTAGCACTGACATGTATACGCTATCACGCGTAAAACAGATGCTCCTGGAGAGCCGCTGAACAGCACGGGGAGCTCAGGCGGATGCTCCCTATCACGCGTAAAACAGATAGCTCCTGGAAAGCCGCTGTATAGCACGGGGAGCTCAGGCGGATGCTCCCTATCACGTGTAAAACAGATAGCTCCTGGAAAGCCGCTGAACAGCACAGGGAGCTCAGGCGGATGCTCTGTGATGACCCCGAGGTGTGGGATGGGGAGGGTAGAGTGGGAGGGAGGCTCAAAAGGGAGGGACTATATGTATACATATAGCTGATTCACTTTGTTTTACAGCAGAAACTAACACAACATTGTATAGCAATTATATTCCAATAAAAAATAAAAAGGAAGTTCTTTAGACAAAATATCTTTTCATGTAAAAGTGATCCCAGATGAAGGTTAGGATGCCAGAAGTAATGAAGAACAAAGAAAATAGTCAACATGCAAATACATATGAAAAAGACTTGACTGTATAAAACAGTAATAAAACACGCTGGTGGGTTTTTCAAAGATAGAATTAAAACATATGTCAACAACAGTATATATCTCTGGAGAAGAAAGAAAAGAACAGAATTAAGGTTTCTAAGACCCTTCTATTTGAGGAGAGGAGGATAAAGGGATCTATTAACTTCAGACTTTAATAAGTATATAAGTTAAATTTCCTAGAGTAGTCAAAAAAAGAATAGAAATAGAATACTTCCCAAACAGTTGTAGAAAAATTGAAATAAATATCCTTGATGAAAGTGTGAATCCCAGTACCATTTCAAGATGATTAGACTGTGGACATGATGATAGGAGATGAGATTAATGATAAAGCAAGTGAGATTACAAAGGGTCTGAGGAGCCCAGCTGAGGTGTCAGACACTTAAGCAATGTGGAGTCAGTGAAGTTTTGATTTAGGTGAGACTAACATGATCAGATCTGCTTTAAGAAACAGCACTTTAACAACAGTGTGGATATAGACTAGATTTTATGTACATACACACTCACACATTTATATAAAATCTCACAAAGATAGAAATCTCAGACCTTGCCAGGAGAGGAATACAAATGTCTCCCGTTGACATTCACTACTGAATCTTGGTAGCTTAAAGCTCAGACCTTGGGACTCCTCTGTGGTCCAATGCTAAGAATCCACCTTCTATTGCAGGAGATGTGGGTTCCATCTCTGGGCAGGGAACTATGATCCCACATGCTGGGGGTCTACTAAGCCAACACTCACAACAAAGAACCAGAGCAGCCAAAATTTTATTTTAATTAAAAATTAAAAAAAAATTTTTTTTTAAACAGGAGAACAAGATGGCAGAGGAGTAGGTGGACATGGAGTACATCTCTCTCCACAGATACATCAGGAATACACCTTCAGACAAAGAAGTGCATGCAAAACACCAGCTGCAAGAGGACAGGAGTACCTGACAGAGGAAGAGAATATACAGAACCACGCAAAACTTGGTAGGACAAAGGAACTAGGGGGAAAGCAGGAGTGTTAGTAGGACTGGACCTGCCTTCTGCCAATGGGGGAGCTGAAGCAGAGGTCCGAACCCCACATCGGGGCAACTGTCTGGGTCAGAGGAGAAAAATTTTAAGGCTGAAACAGCTGACTTGTGGCAGCCTAAATGGAATCAGAATCAGACAGTCCTTGCCTCAGTCATGCATACCCCGGACAGGGGTGCAGGTCCCCTGGAAGGTGCAGAGGCTGGGAGCTGGAGCTCAGGGATTGTGGAGCAATCCCAGGGCAAGGGCTGCTGTTGACTACAGAGAGACAGATCGAGGGGAGGAGAGGGAGGAGATTGTGGCAGGAAATGCCTATGGAGAAAACCTGGGCAGCCATGGAAGCAAGGCAATACTGCTGGGTCACACATAGCGGGTGGAGCCATTATCATAGTCTTTCTCTCCTCACATGCCAGCATGGGAACCCCAACAATAGAGAGGCTGGCCCATCAAACGCCTGACACACTGAACTACAGAGCAGGACCCCACCCAGGGCGCTCCTTCAAGTGACTGATGTACCGAACTGAAGAGCAGGACCCCACCCAAGGTGGGGTGCCTTTAAGAGACTGAAGCACCAATCTACAGAGTAGGACCCCAGCCAGGGGGGCCCCTCTAAGTGCTTGATGGGCTGGATAGCAGAGAAGGACTGCAGGCAAAGGAGCCTTCTAAGTGCCTGAATGGGTGGAGCTACAGAGAAAGACTGGCCAAAGAGGCCTTCTGATCGCCAGCTACAAGAGGCTGGAAAAAAAGATTCTGATAGGGCCATAACTCCTGTGGCGAAGGCAGTCTGTGTCCCTGCACACCTGGCGCCACCAGGATCCCCACAAGCCAAGCAGCCGTGCCACCTTCAGGCTCAACTCTCACTGGGGCAGAGCTGCCACAGGCCAAAAGTCTTGCAACGATGTACACAGGGTCACTTCGGTCGTGTCCAACTCTGCAACCCTGTAACTGTGGCCTGCCAGCCTTCTCTGTCAGGGAGGGGGTCTCCAGGCAAGAACACTGGACCGTATTGGCCAATACAGGTTGCCATCGCCTTCTAGAGCACCATATTTCCTGCTGCCCTAGCCGCCAACTCCCCTGAGTACCTGGTGCCGCCAGAACCCCTGCAACCCGAGCAGCTGCCCCACCTCCACACCTGGCCCTCGCAGGGGAAAACCCAAGCCCTCCAGGGCAGCCCCAGGAGCAAACCCCAGTGGAGGACCCACATGCAGAGGTGGAAATGAAACTGCTAGTGAAACACAGGGGCATTGTGGCTAAAGATGGAGACCCAAAACCCTCCCACCAGCTCTACAAGCTGCTGATTAAATCCACATGATCAACTAGGCAGGCTCTGTGTCTATGGAATATACAAAAGGTCACTGAGAGCTCCCACAAAAGAAAACCCACTGGTCCTGATAGCTGTGGACACTGGCGGCAAGAACAAACAGGAGTAGGACCAGATTAGAATCTGAGCTGCCCCCACAGCAGGTCCAGAGATCAGCACAGTGTTGGAGGGCATGCTAGTGAGGTGAGTTGGACTGTGACTCCCAGCGAGCTAAAGGACTCTGACTCCAGTGACTCAAGAAAAACATTTATTATTCTTAGATTTTGACTTGTTCTGTAGATTCTTCTGGATTTTTTTTCTTTTTTCTTTTTCCCCTCCTCTGTTGTAGTTGTCCATTTTATTGGCACTATGAAATCTAATTAAGCTTTTGAGCTTTTTTTTTCTCAGTCACATTTTTTTCTTATTGTCATAAACCTCTGCCTCTGTGTTGGGCTTTTGCAGTTCTGTGCAGTTTTTTTTTTCTTTTCTCTTTTTTTAATTTTAATTTTTAATATTTTAAACCTATTGTTTTTCTCTACATTTATTTCTTTGTTTGCTTTTCCTACTGTTCTTTTCCCCTTGCAGTTAATCTTTAATGTATATAAATCTTCTTTATCTACCTCTAAGTAACTTTGAATATCCTTTCTTTTCTTTCTTTCCTTTCCTTCAACATGTTTGATAGTTTTATTTTCATTGCTTTATTCTCCACTTGGCACCTTGCTTTAGTTTTGTTTTCCAGTTTGTGCTTTAGTTAGTTTTGTTCTGGTAGATATAATGTTTGGTTTCCTTTGTTCACTGGGTCAGTCTATTGTACTTTATTTTTGTTGGACTGTTTTGATTTTGCTTATAGGTGTATACATATATGAGTATATTCAGTCACACTTTTTATTGTTCTTATAAACCTCTGCCTCTACATTGAGCTTTTGCAGTTCTGTGGAGATTTCCTTTTTTTTTTTCTTTTTTCTTTCTTCTTCCATTTTTTTTTTTACTTTCCTGTTTTTTATATTTTTAATTTTTAAAACCTATTCTATTTTCCTGTATTTATTCCTTTGTTTGTATTCCTTACTGTTCTTTTCCCCTTGCAGTTAATTTTAATGTGTATAAACTTCTTCATCTACCTCTACTTAACTTTGCATATCTATTCTTTCTTTTCTTTCGTCCCTTTCCTCCCAACATATTTGTAAGTTTTGTTTTCATTGCTTTATTCCCCACTTGGCACGTTCCTTTAGTTTTGTTTCCAGTTTGTGCTTTAGTTAGTGTTGTTCTTACTTGTTAAATATAATTTATTATTTCCTTTGTTCACCAGGTCAATCTACTGTACTTTATTTTTATTGGATTGTTTGACTTTGCTCATGGGTGTATATGTGTGTGTGTGTGTGTATGTGTGTGTGTGTGTGTGTGTATTCCATTATTTTAATTATTGTTTGCCTGATTTTGTAACTGCCATTTGTCTGGGGTTCATCTTTGGTTTCCCATTTTTGAATATTTGTTTTAATCTCACTTAATGCCATAACAAACCACTTGTGGAATCTTCATTCCTGAGCAGAGATCAAGCCCTGAGCCTTTGGAGTGGGCGCACTGACTCCAGGACCCTAGACTACCAGAGAACTAACCCTAGGGAGCATCAAATAGTGAGAACTCACGCAAAGGAAACCACTTGAACACAAGACCCAGCATCACCCACCCACAGTAGTACCCTGTGCAGGACACCTCATCTAAACAACAAACAAAACGAAAATACAAGCCCAATCATCAGCAGACAGGAGTACCACCTCACTCAGCCTTGTCCATCTGAGGAAAAAATGAACAAACAAAAACTCAGCACAAACCTCACCCTATAAGCTTACACAAACCACTGGACCAAACTTAGGAGGGCAGAAACCAAAAGGAAGAAAGAATTCAACTTTGAAGCCTGGGAAAGGAGACCTCAAACACATTAAGTTAAAAAAGAAATAGTGAAAAGGCACAGAAATACTACACAAATGAAGGAACAAACTAGAAACATAGAAGTTCAAATAAATGAAGAGGAAATAGGCGAACTACCTGAAAAATAATTCAGAATAATGATAGTAAAGATGATCAAAAACCTTGAAAACAAAATGGAGAAAATGCAAGAATCAATTAACAAAGACCTAGAAGAATTAAAGAATAAACCTATAGAGACAAACAGCAGAATTGCCTAAATTAAAAATACTCTAGAAGGAATCAATAGCAGAATATCTGAAGCAGAATAACGAATCAGTGAGCTGGAAGATAAAATAGTGGAAATAACTTCTGAAGAGCAGAGTAAAATAAAAAGATTGAAAAGAACTGAGGATAATCTCAGAGACCTCTGGGACAATATCAAACGCACCAACATTTGAATTATAGGGGTCCCAGGAGAAGAAGAGAAAAAGAAAGAGTATGAGAAAATTTTTGAAGAGATTATAGTTGAAAATTTCCCCAACATGGAAAAGCAAATAGTCAATCAAGTCCAAGAAGCACTAAGAATCCCATACAGGATAAACCCAAGGAGAAACATGCCAAGACACATACTAATCAAACTAACAAAGACTAAACACAAAGAAAGAATATTAAAAGCAGCAAAGGAGAAGCAACAAGTAACATACAAAGGAAACCCCAGATGCTTAACAGCTGATCTTTCAGCAGAAACTCTGCAGGCCAGAAGGGAATAGCAGGATATATTTAAAATACTGAAAGGGAAAAATCTCAACCAATATTACTGTACCCAGCAAGGATCTCATTCAAAATTGATGGAGAAATAAAAAGCTTTCCAGACAAGCAAAACTTAGGAGAATTCAGTACCACCAAACCAGCTTTACAACAAATGTTAAAGGGACTTATATGGTCAAGAAATACAAGAGAAGGAAAAAGATCTACAAAATCAACCCCAAACAAGTAAGAAAATGGCAATAGGAATATAAAAATCAATAATTACTTTAAATGTAAATGGATTAAGTGCTCCAACCAAAAGACACAGACTGGCCAAATGGATACAAAAACAAGACCCATATATATGCTGTCTACAAGAAACCCACTTCAGACCTCAAGACACATATAGACTGAACGTGAGAAGATGGAAAAATATATTCCATGCAAATAGGAAGCAAAAGAAAGCTGGAGTAGCAAGCCTCATATCAGACAAATAGACCTTAAAATAAAGAATATTATAAGAGATAAGGAAGAACACTATATATTGATCAAGGAATCAATCCAAGAAGAAGACATAACCATTGTAAATATCTATGCACCCAACATAGAAGCACCTCAACACATAAAACAAACACTAGCAGACATAAAAGGAGAAACTGAAAATAACACAATAATAGTAGGAGACTCTAACGCCCCACTCACACCAATGGGCAGATCATCAAAACAGAAAATAATAAGGAAACACAAGTCTTAAATGATACATGAGATGAGATGGATTTCATTGATGTCTTCAGGACATTCCATCCAAATGCAGAAGAATACACCTTCTTCTCAGTTGCACATGGAACATTCTCCAGGATAGACCTCGTCTTGGGTCACAAATCAAGCCTCAGTAAATTTAAGAAAATTGAAATCACATCAAGCATCTTCTCCAACCACACGCTATGAGACTAGATATCAATTATAAGAAAAAAACTGTGAGAAACACAAACACATGGAGATTAAACAACACATGACTAAATAACCAACAGGTTACTGAAGAAATCAAAAGGGAAATCAATTCTAGAAACAAATGACAATAAAACATGACAACTCAAAACCTGAGGGATGCAGCAAAAGCGGTTCTAACAGGGAAGTTTATAGAAATACAATCCTACCACAAGAAATAAGAAAAACATTGAATAGAAAACCTAACTTTACACCGAAAACAACTGGATAAAGAACAACAAAAAAAAAATCCCCAAAATTAGTAGAAGGAAAGAAATAATAAAGACCCAAGCAGAAATAAATGAAAAAGAAGTGAAAGAAACAACAGTAACGATTAATAAAACTAAAAGCTAGTTCTTTGAGAAGATAAACAAAATTGACAAGCCTTTAGCTAGACTCACCAAGAAAAAAAGAGAGAAGAATCAAATCAACAAAATTAGAAATGGAAAATGAGAGGTTACAACAGAAATAACAAAGGATTATAAGAGACTATTATGAACTACTCTCTGACAATAAAATGGATAATCTGGAAGAAATAGACAGATTCTTAGAAAAGTTCAACCTTCCAAGACTGAACCAGGAAGAAATAGAAATTATGAACAACCCAGTTACAAGCATTGAAATTGAAGCTGTGATCAAAGATCTCCCAAAAAACAAAAGCCCAAACCAGATGGCTTCACAGGAGAATTCTATCAAACATTTAGAGAAGAGCTAATGCCTATCCTTCTAAAACTCTTTCAAAAAATTACAGAGGAAGGAATGCTTCCAAACTCATTCTATGAGGCCACCATCACCCTGATACCAAAATCAGACAAAGAAAACCACAGGCCAATATCACTGATGAACATAGATGCAAAAATCCTCAACAAAATTTTAGCAAACAGAATTCAACAGCACATCACAAAGCTCATACATCATGATCAAGTTGGGTTTATTCCAAGAATGCAAGTATTCTTCAATATATGCAAATTAATCAAAGTGATACACCATATTAACAAACTGAAAGATAAAACCGTATGATAATCTCAATAGATGCAGAAAAAGTCTTTGACAAGATTCAGCACCCATTTATGATTTAAACTCTTCAAAAAATAGACATAGAAGAAACTATCTCACATAGTAAAAGCCATATATGATAAGCCTACAGCAAACATTATTCTCAATGTGAAAAACTGAAGGCATTTCCCCTAAGATCAGGAATAAGACAAGGGTGTCCACTTTCACCACTATTATTCAACATAGTTCTGAAAGTCCTAGCTACAGCAATCAGAGAAGAAAAAGAAATAAAAGGAATCCAGATCAGAAAAGAAGAAGTAAAGCTCTCACTGCTTGCAGATGACATGATACTGTACATAGAAAACCCTAAAGGTAGTATGAGAAAATTACTAGAGCTAATCAGTGAGTTTAGCAAAGTTACAGGATACAAAATCAATACACAGAAATCACTTGCATTTCTATGTACTAACAATGAAAAATCAGAAAGAGAAATTAAGGAATCAATCCCATTCACCATTGCAACAAAAAGAATTAAATATCTAGGAATAAACTTACCTAAGAAGACAAAAGAACTGTACACAGAAAATTGTAAGACACTATTGAAAGAAATCAAAGAGGACATAAATAGATGGAGAAATATTCCATGTTCCTGGTGGGTAGGAAGAATCAATATTGTGAAAATTACTCTACTACCAAATGCAATCTACAGATTCAATGTGACCCCTATCAAATTACCAATGGCATTTTCAACAGAACTAGAATAAAAAATTTCATAATTTATTTGGAAACACAAAAGACCCTGAAGGGCCAAAGAAGACTTGAGAAAGAAGAATGGAGCTAGAGGAATCAACCTTCCTGATTCAGATTATACTACAAAACTACAGTCATCAAGACAGTGTGGTACTAGCAGAGAAACAGAAATCTAGACCAATGGAACAAGATAGAAAGCCCAGAAATAAACCCATGCACCTATGGGTACCTTGTTTTTGACAAAGGAGGCAAGAATGTGCAATGAGGCAAAGACAACTTCTTCAATAAATCGTGCTGGGAAAATTGGACAGCTACATGTAAAAGAATGAAATTAGAACACTTCCTAACACCATACACAAAGATAAACTCAAAATGGATTAAAGACCTAAATTAAGATCAGAAACTATAAAACTCTTGGAGAAAAACCTGATTCAGATTATACTACAAAACTACAGTCATCAAGACAGTGTGGTACTAGCAGAGAAACAGAAATCTAGACCAATGGAACAAGATAGAAAGCCCAGAAATAAACCCATGCACCTATGGGTACCTTGTTTTTGACAAAGGAGGCAAGAATGTGCAATGAGGCAAAGACAACTTCTTCAATAAATCGTGCTGGGAAAATTGGACAGCTACATGTAAAAGAATGAAATTAGAACACTTCCTAACACCATACACAAAGATAAACTCAAAATGGATTAAAGACCTAAATGTAAGATCAGAAACTATAAAACTCTTGGAGAAAAACATAGGCAGAACACTCGTTGACATAAATCAAAGCTACATCCTCTATGACCCACCTCTAGAGTAATGGAAATAAAAACAAAAGTAAACAAGTGGGACCTGATTAAACTTAAAACCTTTTGGACAGCAAAGGAAACTATAAGCAAGGTGAAAAGACAACCTTCAGAATAGGAGAAAATAATAGCAAATGAAACAACTGACTAAGGATTAATTGCCAAAATATACAAGCAGCTCATGCAACTCAATGCCAGAAAAACAAACAACCCAAACAAAAAATGGGGAAAAGATCTAAACAGATATTTCTCCAAAGAAGACATACAGATGGCTAAAAAACACATGAAAATATGCTCAACATCATTCAGTTCAGTCCAGTCGCTCAGTCGTGTCCGACTCTTTGCAACCCCATGAATTGCAGCATGCCAGGCCTCCCTGTCCATCACCAACTCCCAGACTTCACTCAGACTCACCTCCATCGAGTCAGTGATGCCATCCAGCCATCTCATCCTCGGTCGTCCCCTTCTCCTCCTGCCCACAATCCCTCCCAGCATCAGAGTCTTTTCCAATGAGTCAACTTTTTGCATCAGGTGGCCAAAGTACTGGAGCTTCAGCTTCAACATCATTCCTTCCAAAGAAATCCCAGGGTTGATCTCCTTCAGAATGGACTGGTTGGATCTCCTTGCAGTCCAAGGGACTCTCAAGAGTCTTCTCCAACACCACAGTTCAAAAGCATCAATTCTTTGGCACTCAGCCTTCTTCACAGTCCAACTCTCACATCCATACATGACCACAGGAAAAACCACAGCCTTGACTAGACAGACCTTAGTCGGCAAAGTAATGTCTCTGCTTTTGAATATACTATCTAGGTTGGTCATAACTTTTCTTCCAAGGACCCAGAAAGAGAAAGCTAAATATCGTATTCCAATGCATATATACGGAATCTGGAAGAATGGTACTGAATAATTTATTTCAAGGCCACAGTGGAGAAACAGATGTAGAAAATAGACTTATGGACATGGGGAGAGGGGAGGAGAGGGTGAGATCTATGGAAAGAGTAACATGGAAACTTACATTACTGTATGTAAAATAGATAGCCAACAGTAATTTGCTATATGATTCAGGAAACTCAAACAGGTGTTCTGTATCAACCTAGAGGGATGGGATGGGGCAGGAGATGGGAAGGAGGTTCCAAAAAGAGCAGATATATGTATATCTGTGGCTGATTCATGTTGAGGTTTGACAGAAAGCAACAAAATTCTGTAAACCAATTATCCTTCAAAAAAAAAAAAAAAAGACTGAGAAAAAAATAAAGAACCAAAACACCCCAGACTTTTTGAAAGCAAGCAAAAAGTGGGAGCTTTAGGCCATGACTAGCCAAGCCAGAAACCTGCTCGCTCAGGATCCAACCACTGGTGGAAGCTCCACTCCACACTGGCAGTGGCACCTCATTCATTACTATGTGGCATTGTTAATGGAATTGAAATGCTGCTGCTTTGAGTTCATCTTTGAGGTTAACGTTATTGCTTGTGAAATGGAGAGAATGCTTTTCCATGTTATGCTCAGATGGAGAGGTCCTGCAGTGAAATTGCTTCAGCTGTTAGTTATGTCATTCTTCTCCTCACCGCCATGGATATCCAGGCAGGGACTCCATAACCTCGGGCCCTAATGATTCCATGAGAGTCACACTCCTGCTGAAACTCCATTCCTATCGATGTTATCACCACCGCCAGCTCTGGGAACCAATGAAGCAGGAACTCAGCCATGCTACATGCTGGTAGAGCTGGAATTCAGCTGTAGCCCGAAGGCCATGAAACTTGAACCCTGTATGGTACTCAAGGCCAAAAAATCCATGTCTTCACTCCTTGAAAGTCAGAAAGAAAATTCTCTTAATGAATTATCAGTGAAAGAGAAGAGGGGAGATATAGCAAGGTTGACTGAGCCCCACGTTGTTATAGAGATCAATGATTTGGTTCTTCTAATTCTGATGCTGGTAGGGATTGGGGGCAGGAGGAGAAGGGGACAACAGAGGATGAGATGGCTGGATGGCATCACAGACTCAATGGACGTGAGTCTGAGTGAACTCCGGGAGTTGGTGATGGACAGGGAGGCCTGGCGTGCTGCGATTCATGGGGTCGCAAAGAGTCGAACATGACTGATCCATTCTGAAGGAGATCAACCCTGGGATTTCTTTGGAAGGAATGATGCTAAAACTGAAGCTCCAGTACTTTGGGCACCTTATAGAGATCAATGATTTGGTTCTTCTAATTCTGATGCTGGTAGGGATTGGGGGCAGGAGGAGAAGGGGACAACAGAGGATGAGATGGCTGGATGGCATCACAGACTCAATGGACGTGAGTCTGAGTGAACTCCGGGAGTTGGTGATGGACAGGGAGGCCTGGCGTGCTGCGATTCATGGGGTCGCAAAGAGTCGAAATGACTGAGCGACTGAACTGAACTGAACTGAATTTAATTCTATTACCCATGTCTCCCAGGATGCGTACCCACCACCAAAGTGGCTAGACTAGAATTACCTCCAGTATCAGCCACTGTCTTGTACCTGGAACCAGAACTCTCTTCATTACTTAGGATCTACTGCTAGAGCTGGTTCTTGTACTCAACTCCTTTTTCTGCACTTCAGGAGTTCCCCCTTAGTAGCTTCTGGTTTCCTTTCTTATCACCAGACTTCTGTTTGGGTCATGGTTACATATATTCATAAAGAGCTCATGACTTATTTTCAGGGGTTCCTCAAGACCTTGTGTAAATAAGTAGATGCAAGTGGATACAAAGGGAAGAGGATTCTTTTCAGAAACACCTGAGCCCCAGTGTATATTTGTGGATTTTCAACCCGCACGCGTGACTCCTGACTATCCCACATCTCCACCTCCTGTCTCTCTTGTGACAGTTCCTTTCTAACGTCTTTAGTTGTGGAACTTTTTTCCTGCTAATCCTTAGGTCATTCTCATAGATAGTCGCTCACTAAGGAGTTGTAATTGGTGAGTCTGTGGGAGGAAATGAGTTCAGGGTCTTCCTATTCTACCATCTTGACCACTTCCCTCTAAGAATTTTCTGATTTTCCTTGTGATTTCTTCTTTGATATTTGTTGTTTAAAAAGAGAATTGTTTAATCTCCACAACTGCGTGAATTTTCCAGTTTTATTTTTGTTACTGGTTTCTAACCTCATCTGCTGTGATCAGAGAGATACTTTTTTGATATCTTTTAAAATCTGTTGAAATTTGGGATTTCCTTGGCAATCCAATGGGAATGGGACCTTCCACAGCAGGGAGTGTGGGTTCTGTCCCTGCTAGGGGAGCTAGGATCCCACATGCCTCATGGACAAAACACTAAAACATAATACAGAAATAATATTGTAATAAATTCAATAAATACTTGAAAATGGTCCACATCAAAAAAATCTTTAAAATAAAATCTACTGAAGCTTAATTTGTGGCCTAACAACAGTCTATCCTGAAAAATGGCCAATAAGTACTTGAGAAGAGCATGTATGCTATTGTTGTTGATAGAGCGTGTTCTGTACATGTCTATTAGATTATTCTGGTTTACTGTGGTGTTTAATCTTCTGTTTCTGTACTTCTATCTGGTTGATCCATCTACTACTGAGAGTGGAGTATTGAAGTCTTCAGCTCTTATTGTGGAACTAATTCTCCCTTCAATTCTTTCAGCTTCTTCTTCATATATTTTGATGGTAATTTGGTGGCAAAATTTATAACTGTTCTATCATTTTGCTGTATTAAACCATTTAAATGGCACTGAAACATGTATACTATCATGTAAGAAATGAATCGCCAGTCTATGATTGATGCAGGATACAGGATGCTTGGGGCTGGTGCACGGGGAAGATCCAGAGAGATGATATAGGTTGGGAGGTGGGAGGGGCGTTCAGGATTGGGAACTCATGTACACCCGTGGCAGATTCATGTCAATGTATGGCAAAACCAATACAGTATTGTAAAGCAAAATAAAGTAAAAATTAAAATTAAAAAAATATATATATAATGTCCTTTTTTGATCTCTTGTAAATTTTTTATTTAAAGTCTGTTTTGTCTGATATTAGTACAGCTCATTTGGTTACTAATGCATGAGATAATCTTTTTTCATATTTTCACTTTCAACCTGTTTGTATCTTTGGATATCAAGTGAATCTCTCATAGACAGTATATTCAGTTCAGTTCAGTTCAGTCACTCAGTCGTATCCGACTCTTTGCGACGCCATGAATCACAGCATGCCAGGCCTCCCTGTCCATCACCATCGCCCGGAGTTCACTCAAACTCATGTCCATTGAGTCAGTGATGCCATCCAAGCATCTCATCCTCTGTCATCCCCTTAGTTGCATCATATATTTTATCCGTTCTACCAAGTTCCATCTTTTGACTGGAGAGGTTAATCTGTTTGTATTTAATTACTGCAACTCACTTCTGTCATTGTGCTATTTGTTTTCCATATGCCTTCTAGCTTTTTGTCCCTCGTTTACTGCATTACTATCTTCTTTTGTGTTTAGTTGAATTTTTTTTAGTGAAACATTTAGATTTGTTTTTCATTTCCTTTTATGTATATTCTAGAGCTATTTCCTTTGTGGTTTCCATGGGAATTAGACTTAACATCCTAAAATTATAACACTGTAATTTGTATTTACATCAGCTTAACTCCAATAACATACAAAATTGCTCCTTTACAGCACTGTCCAAACCTCTTTCAGCTGTTGATGTCAGAAAATTATATCTTTATACAATTCATGCTTAAAAACATAAACTAATAGTTCTTTTAAATTTATTAGTATTCTAAATTATGTAGAAAAGAAAAAAACCAGTTACAGTAATAACAGCTTTTGCACTCATAACTTTTAAAAAATGTGTTAGTATCTTAAATTATAGAGAAAGCAAACAAAATACAGTTATAAATGAGTGTTATAATAATTGCTAAGTCGATTCAATCGTGTCCGACTCTGTGTGACCCCATAGACGGCAGCCCACCAGGCTCCCCCGTCCCTGGGATTCTCCAGGCAAGAACACTGGAGTGGGGTGCCGTTTCCTTCTCCAATGCATCAAAGTGAAAAGTGAAAGTGAAGTCACTCATGTCTGACTCTTCATGACCCCATGGTTTGCAGCCTACCAGGCTCCTCTGACCATGGGATTTTCCAGGCAAGAGTACTGGAGTGGGGTGCCATCACCTTCTCTGTGTTACAATAATACTTGCTCTTATAATTGACCATTTATTTACCTTTACTGACATCTTTATTTCTCCATAGAGCCTCAAGTTACTATCTAGTGTCCTCTTATTTCACTTTGCAAGATGCCCTTGAGCAGATTATAGTGTAACAAACTCCTCAGCTCTTGTTTTTCTGAAAGTCTTATTTTAATTTACTCCTCACTTTTGAAGGACAGTTTTATCAATATAGTATTCTTTGTTTTTTGTTTTTTAGCACTTTAAATTTATTTGCCACTCATGGTAACCCACTCCAGTATTCTTGCCTGGAAAACCCCTGGACCAAGAAGCCTGGTAGACTACAGGCCATGGGGTCGCAAAGAGTCAAACACGACTGAGCGACTTCACTTTCACTTTCTGGTGTCCAAAGTTTTTTGATGAGAAAGTTGCTGATAATCTTATTGATGATCCCTTGGATATGACAAGCCACTTATCTCTTGCTGACTTCAGGACTCTCTCTCTCTCTCTGTCTTTGTCTTTTGAAAGTTTGATTATAGTATCTCTTAGTATGAGTCTTTTTTAGTTCCTTTGCCATGGAGATTGTTAAGTTTCTTGGATCTGTATATTCATGTCTTTCATCACATTTGAGTAGTTTTCAGCCAGTATTTTTTTTTACATAGTCTCTCTGCTTCTTTGTCTCTCCATTTCTTCTGGGACTCCTATGATGCATATGCTGATTCACATGATGGTGTCCCATATGTCCCTTAGACTCTGTTCACTTTTCTACAATCTTTTCTTTTGCAATTTGTCAGCCTCAATAATTTCCACTGTCCTATCTTCAAGTACACTGATATTTTCTTCTGCCTGCTCAAATTTGCCTTTGAATTCTTCTAGTGAATTTTCATTTCAGTTCTTGTACTTTGCATCTCTAGAATTTCTTTTTTTGTTTGTTTGTTTGCTTGCTTGTTTTAGATTTTCTATTTAATGATATTTCCATTTTGTTTATACTGCTTTCTTGAATTTCTCCACTCTCTTTGAGCATCTTTGAGGCAGTTGTTTTAAAATCTTTGTCTAATACATTTTCCATGAGATCTTTTTCAGAGGTAATTTCTATTGGTTTATTTTTCTTCCTTTGAATGGGCTACAATTTCTTGTTTCTTTGTGATATTTTGTTGAGCATTGTACATTTTAATCAGTTCTTTTAATTTTAGCCATCCAAAATCAGATGAGTATGAGGTGGTGTCCCATTGCAGTCTTAATTTGCCTTTATTTGAAACATAAAAATATTTAACTGAAACATATTTAACTTCTATGCAGAATACATCATGAGAAACGCTGGACTGGAAGAAACACAAGCTGGATCAAGATTGCTGGGAGAAATATCAATAACCTCAGATATGCAGATGACACCACCCTTATAGCAGAAAGGGAAGAGGAACTAAAGAGCCTCTTGATGAAAGTGAAAAAGGAGACTGAAAAAGTTGGTTTAACGCTCAACATTCAGAAAACGAAGATCATGGCATCCAGTCCCATCACTTCATGGGAAATAGATGGGGAAACAGTGGAAACAGTGTCAGACTTTATTTGGGGGGGCTCCAAAATCACTGCAGATGGTGATTGCAGCCATGAAATTAAAAGACGCTTACTCCTTGGAAGAAAAGTTATGACCAACCTAGATAGCATATTCAAAAGCAGAGACATTACTTTGCCGACTAAGGTCTGTCTAGTCAAGGCTATGGTTTTTCCAGTGGTCATGTATGGATGTGAGAGTTGGATGGTGAAGAAGGCTGAGCGCCGAAGAATTGATGCTTTTGAACTGTGGTGTTGGAGAAGACTCTTGAGAGTCCCTTGGACTGCAAGGAGATCCAACCAGTCCATTCCGAAGGAGATCAGCCTTGGGATTTCTTTGGAAGGAATAATGCTGAAGCTGAAGCTCCAGTACTTTGGCCACCTCATGCGAAGAGTTGACTCATTGGAAAAGACTGATGCTGGGAGGGATTGGGGGCAGGAGGAGAAGGGGACGACCGAGGATGAGATGGCTGGATGGCATCACTGACTCCATGGGCGTGGGTCTGAGTGAACTCCAGGAGTTGGTGATGGACAGGGAGGTCTGGCGTGCTGCGATTCATGGGGTCACAAAGAGTTGGACACGACTGAGTGACTGAACTGAACTGAAGTGAAACATAATGTTGAACAATTTTACAAATGTTTACTAGCCATTTGGATATCCTCTTTTGTAAACAACTCATTAATACTTTTACCGTTTTAAGACTTCAGTTGCACTTTTTTAATATTACTGATGGAAGAGTTTCTGATATATTCCTGTTATTAATTATTTTTCTAAATATATGCTGCCAACATTCTCTATAAGTTTGTGATTTGCTTTACAATCCCTAATTTTGTCATTTTGTTGAAGAAAAATTTGTAATTTGAACAAAATAAAGATTACCAATATTCATTTTATAGTTAATTTTTAACTACAGGCCTTAAATTAAGTCCTGTTTAAGAAATCTTTGCCAACCTGAAGGTAATGAAGATATCTCCTCTGATTTCTTTTAGAAGCTTTACCATTTTGTCTTTCACACATAGGTCTATGCTTCATCTCCAGTTAGTTTTTAGGTACACCATGAGGTGGGGATCAAGGTTATTTTTTTTTAATTGTTAATTCAAAAGACCCACTTTCACCCTCACCGAATCACAGTAGCATTTTAGTTAAAAATAGAGGACTATATAGGTGTGGATCTATTTCTCTTCTACTCTGCTCCATTGAGCTAACTGTCAATTTTGGTACCAATTACACAGTATCATAAAGCAATGTCCACCTTGACTTCAGCTTCTGGCAATGGTGGAATAACAGGCCCCATGATTACTCTTCCACCAAAAAGAAGCAGAAAACATGGCAAAGTTATATGAGACAACTGTTTCATACATTGGACGTGTAGTGCAGAACTGTGACCCTCAGAGAAGGAAAACAAGAATAGTGAGCCCTATGAATTCCCCAGAAATCTGCTTGGAGATATATTCTGGACCACAGTACAGAGTAGATGATCTGATCCTAAGCAGAATACAGAAGTCTTATTTAATTGGGTATAGAAACTGGGATTCATGGAGCCTGACTTAGCTTCAACTCACAGGCAAAGTTATAAATAAAAGGAACTCTGAAGAAAAAGAGCTCTAGAAATCTGGTTAAAGGTCCCCTTGGATTTATCCTAACCTCCAAACCATACACAAAAAGGGGAATACCACGGGGCAAAGAACATGTAAATAATTGTAAAATTAAAAGTTATCATAGCTCACACAAGTTTTGGAGACATCCAAACTCTGAACAGTTAGAGTGGAGAGTCCCCATTTAACAACTGTGGCATTCAGTAAAGCTCTCAGGATCATGTATTTGTAGGAAGGCTACTTTTGCCTACAGTAAAAGCTACTCCAAACTAGCCCTGATAAAACTTTAAAACAGTGCTCAAGAAGATCAATATGATTTGAAATAATTTAGTTGCCTCATAGTAGAAAGTACAAAGCTCTTTAAAAGGAGACACTGAAACTCAATAACATAATGTCCACACACATATAAATAACTTTCATATATGACTTTCTTTTGAAAGCATAACTTTTTCTTTTGAAAGCATAACTTATGAAAACATAACTTTCACAATGCCCAACATCTAACCCAAAAATAATATACATGCTAGGAAAATGTGACCCATAATGAAAAGAAAAAAATAGTAAATAGATACAAATATCAGAAATGAGAAGAATAATGGAATTATCAAACAAGGACATTAAATAGCCATCATATATGTGTTCAATATAATCAAGAATGTGAAGGAAAATGGAACATGATAATAAGAGAAATAGAAGACTTGAAGATAACTAAGTGGAATTTCCAGACATAAAAAATACAGTATGAAAAAGCCACTGGGTGGGGCTAATAACAAATCAGACACTGGAGAAAAAAAGATCACTGAAGTTGACAACACACAATAAAACTCCCAAATGAAGACAGAGAGAGGGGATAAAAAGGCTAGGAAAAATGAACAGACTGAGTGGAACAATTTCAAGTGGGGAGAAAGAACCCCACCAAGCTGTGGGTATGATGTTTCCACCCCAGCGGGTCTGAATGGCAGCGCATCTAACCAAAGAGGAAATTTCTCCAGCCTTAAAATCTTGTGCAGCTTGCCTTGCTAGATTTTTTACTTTTTTGAACCCATTGCCCCTTCCTTGCTTCCTATTTCCCCCTTTTGGAATGGTAACATCTCTCCTATGACTATTCAACCTTCTATTTTGGAAACACATAACTTGTTTGGTTTCACAGGTTCACAGCTGGAGAGTAATTTTGTCTCAGAATGGATTATACCTTGAGTATTATTCATATATGATTTAGATGAGACGACTTTATAGAATTGATGCTAAAATGAGTTAAAGTAAAGTGAAAGTGAAGTCGTGTCCAACCGTTTGCAATCCCATGAACTGCAGTCCACCAGGTTCCTCTGTCCATGGGATTCTCCAGGCAAGAATACTGGGGTAGGTTGCCATTTCCTTCTCCTGGGGATCTTCCCAACCCAGGGATCGAATCCAGGTCTCCCCTCTTGCAGGCAGACTCTTTACCCTCTGAGCCACCAGGGAAGCAAAAAATGAGTTAAGACCTTTGCAGATGTTGGGCTGGATTGAATATATTTGGTTTATGAGAAGGTCATGAATTTGGCAGGGTCTTAGGCAGCAAGAGGCTTCCCTGGTGGCTCAGAGGTTAAAGCATCTGCCTCTAATGTGGGAGACCTGGGTTCGATCCCTGGGTCAGGTAGATCCTGTGGAGAAGGAAACGGCAACCCACTCCAGTATTCTTGCCTGGAGAATCCCATGGATGGAGGAGCCTGGTGGGCTACAGTCCACGGGGTCGCAAAGAGTCGGACACGACTGAGCGACTTAACTAACTAGGCAGCAAGGATGAAATACAATGGACTTAAATGCTTGTGTCCCCCCAAAATTCATATGTCAAAATCGACCCCCTCTTCAATGTGATGGTTATTACAAAGTGGAGCATTTTGAGGTAACTAGGTCATGGGAGCAGAGCCTTCATGAATAAAATTAGATAATCATCAGAAACAAAACTCTTTCAGAAAATAGGTGAGAAAACATCCCAACTTGTTTATAAGAACAGCATTATTGCAATATAAAGGCCAAAGATATTTCAAAAACATAAAACTACTGATCAATATCTCTCATAAACATAGGCACAAAAATCCTAGGCAAAATATTAGCAAACTGAATAAAACATTATATTAAAAAATATGTCTTGATATCTGAAAGTGTAAGCCCTCCAAAGTCCTTCTGTTAAGATTGCCTAGGCTACTCTAAGCCATTGATATTTCTATGTAAATTTCAGAATCAGCAGTCAACTTCCATAAAAACAATCATGTTTAGACTGTCACTGAGATTGAATTGAATGTAAGATTAATTTGAGCAGCACTGACATCTTAATAATATGGAGACTTCCAATCTATGAACGTGGTATGTCCCTTCATTTACTTGGCTCTTCCCTAAGACTATCTTCAGATATTTCAGTTTAGAAAGTCTTGCACATCTTTCATTGAATTTATTAATAGAATCTGTGTGTGTGCATACATACACATTGGTAAATGATATTGTTTTCTAATTGCTTGCTGCTGTTATACAGATATACCGTTATTTTTGCACACTGATCTTGTACCCAGTAACCTTGGTTATTGTTCATTGTTCAGTCGCTAAGTCATGTCCAACTCTTCTAGACTCCATGGACTGACAGGCTTCTTTGTCCTTCAGTATCTCCTGGAGTTTGCTCAAACTCACGTCCATCAAGTTGGTGATGCCATCCAACCACCTCATCTTCTGTCGCCACATTCTCTTCCTGCCTTCAATCTTGCACAGCAACAGAGTCTTTTCCAAGGAGTCAGCTCCTCGCATTAGCTGGCCAAAGTACTGGAGTTTCAGCTTCAGCATCAGTCCTCCTTCCAGTGAATATTCAGACTGATTTCCTTTAGGATTGACTGGTTTGATCTCCTTACTGTCCAAAGGACTCACAAGAGTCTTCTCCAGCACCACAGTTCAAAAGTATCAATTCTTCAGCACTTAACCCTCTTTATGGTCTAACTCTCACATCTGTACATGACTACTGGAAAAACCATAACTTTGACTATATCTTTGTCGGCAAGGTGATATCTGCTTTTTAATATACTGTCTAGGTTTGTCATAGTTTTTCTTCCAAGGAGCAAGTGTCATTTAATTTCATGGCTGCAGTCACCATCTGCAGTGATTTAGGAGCCCCCCCCCCAAATTAAACCTGTCACTGTTTCCACTTTTTCCCCTTCTATTTGCCATGAAGTGATGGAACCAGATGCCATGATATTAGTTTTTTGAAGGTTGAGTTTCAGGTCAGCTTTTTCACTCTCCTCTTTCATCCTCATCAAGAGGCTCTTAGTTCCTCTTCACTTTCTCTATTAGAGTGGTAACATCTGCATATCTGAGGTTGTTGATATTCTCCCAACAAGAAAATTCACTTTTTAATTCTAATATTTTGTCAGTTTAGAATTATACACAATCATCTACAAATATTAATAGGTTTAGTTCTTCCTTTCCAATCATTTTAACACATTTCTTTTTCCTTCTTTATTTCTTTTTTTTTACTCACTAGAATCTCCAATAAAATGTTGAATGACATAGTGACAGCTGACATCCTTATCTATTTCTGACCTCAGAAATAAGGGGTTCAAAATGTCATAATGAAGAATAAGATTAGGTTTAGAGCTTTTGGCAAGTAGCTTTTATCAGAATAAGGAATTCTTTCATTCCTCATTTTCTGAAACTTTGCCTTTATCAAATATCATTGCTATGGTGTTCTCACAAAATTGAGAAGCCTTTACTCTTTTTTCTATTCACTGGAAGAGTTTTTGACTAATGGTATTACTTCTTCCTTAAATTCTGAAGATATTCACTAGTCATCTGGACTTGGAACCTTCTTTGTGGGAAGGCTATACTTGTAGATTCATATTATTTACTGTATAAGGAGAGCAGTTCTTTTTTTTTTTTTTCTAGTGCAGAACTACATCTTTCAGAGGAATGTCTCATTTCAGGTTTATTATTTTTTAAATATTTTCCTACATTTACTTCCCCTATTGCTACTTATATTGATAATTTGGCTTTTCAATCTTATATCAGTTTTGCAGGTTATTTACCAATTTTATCAGTCCTTTCAAAGAACCAACTTTTGGCTTTGTTGACTTTATCTTTTGAATGTCTACTTTGCTTTGCATTGCTTTCTGTTCCTTATTCTTTTCCTCTACTTCCTTAGGTTTAATTTGTGTACTTTTTTGTGGTTTCTTGGGATGGAGGCTTAGACCGTTGGTTTTAAATCTTTCCTCTCTTCTCATATATTTATTTAAAGCTGTAATTTCCTTTCTAAGCATTGCTTTAGCTGACTCTCACAAGTATAACAAAATATTTGGAGCTCAATGATGATAAAATGCAATATCATTCAACTCAAATATTTTATGATTTACCTTGTGATTTCTTCTTTGACTCGTGGATTAATTCAGAGTGAACTGTGGGACTTCCCTGGCAGTCCAGTGGTTAGGACCCCATGCTTTCACTCCCGAGGTCCTTGGTTGGAGAATTAAGATTCCCACCAGTATTAGTGAATTGCTTAAAATACAAATATTTGAAGGCTTTTTTCTGATTGCCAATATACTTTCACTGTGGTCAGAGAATGAGGTCAGGACAACTTTAGAAAGTTGCTGAAAATTGTTTCCTGCTATATCATGTTGCACCTAAAAAAAAATGTTGTTGAGTATTGTCTTATTTTCTTGGGCTCCAAAACCACTGCAGATGGTGACTGCAGCCATGAAATTAAAAGACGCTTGCTCCTTGGAAGAAAAGCTATGACAAACCTAGACAGCGTATTAAAAAGCAGAGATATTGCTTTGACAACAAAGTTCCGTCTAGTCAAGGCTATGGTTTTTCCAGTAGTTATGTGAGAGCTGGACTATAAAGAAAGCTGAGCGATGAAGAACTGATGCTTTTGAACTGTGGTGTGGGAGAAGACTCTTGAGAGTCTCTTGGACTGCAAGGAGATCCAACCAGTCAATCCAAAAGGACATCAGTCCTGAATATTCATTAGAAGGACTGATGCTGAAGCTGAAACTCCAATACTTTGGCTACCTCATGCAAATAGCAGACTCATTGGAAAAGACCCTGATGCTGGGAGGGATTGGGGGCGGGAGGAGAAGAGGGTGGCAGAGGATGAGATGGTTAGATAGCATCAACAACTCAATGGACATGAACTTGAACAAACTCTGGGAGATAGTGGAGGACAGGAAAGCCTGGGGTGCTGCAGTCCATGGGGGTCAAAAAGTGTTGGACACAACTGAGCAAATGAGCTAAACTGGTTGTGTGTTATAAATGTCAGTTGGGTGCAGTTGATTAACTGTGTCATTTAAACATTTTATATTCTTACTGAATTTTTGTCTATGTATTGTATCAGTTTTGAGAGAAAAATGCTACCTCTCCAGTCTAATTGTAGATATGTCTATCGTCCCTTTTAGTCCCATCAGTTCTTCCTTTACATATTTCCTACCTTGTTTTAAGATGTATTATTGAAGCGAAGTGAAGTGAAGTCGCTCAGTCATGTCCGACTCTTTGTGGCCCCATGGACTGTAGCCTACCAGGCTCCTCTGTCTATGGGATTTTCCAGGCAAGAATACTGGAGTGGGTTGCCATTTCCTTCTCCAGGGAATCTCAGATGTATTATTAGATCATATAAATTTAGATTTGCTATGTACGTTGGATGGACGCTCTTATCATTGAGTTGTTGTCATGCTGTGTTAGTCACTCAGTGGTGTTCAACTCTTTGTGACCCCATGGATTGTAGCCAGGCTCCTCTGTCCATGGAATTCTCCAAGCAAGAATACTGGAGTGGATTGCCATGCCCTTCCCCAGGGGATCTTCCTGACCCAAGATTTGAACCTGGGTCTCCCGCATTGCGGACAGATTCTTTACCGTCTGAGTCACCAGGGAAGCCCCTTAAGAAATATCCTTTTTCCTCTCTATTAATACTTCTTGACTCAAAGTCTACTTTAATATTATTATAGCTGCACCAGCATTCTTTTAATCAATATTCATATATCTTTTCCATATTTTCACTTTCAGCTGGTCTGCATCCTTTTATATAAAGTGTATCTCATAAAAGGCAAATTGTTGGGTTTTGTTTCTTACCTGATCAGACCAATGTTGACTCCTAATTTGATAATTTAGTGATTTACATTTAATGTAATTACTGATATAGTTCAGCTTAACTCTACTATCTTGCTGTAGGTTTTCTCTCAGTCCCGTTATGTCTTTGTTCTTTTACGTTACTTACTTGCCTTTTTAAAATTAATTGGTGTTTCTCATTTTCTTTTTTCACTTCCATCACCTTCTATTGCTATATATTCTTCTATAATTCTTTCAGTGTTTACCCTAGAGGTTGCAATATGCATTCTTGACTTATGACAGTCTATCCTACACTATTTTCTTATATTGTAGGTATACTAGTGAGGTATACTGGTGATGCCTGCCTCAGTTTTTGTCTTTATCTCACCTTTTATCTGGCTGCACTGGGTCTTCATTGCTGCAGGTGGACTTTCTCTGGTTGTAGCTACTCTTCATGACAGTGCACAGGCTTCTCACTGGGGTGACTTCTCTAGGAGCAGAGCACAGGCTTTAGGCACGTGGTCTTCCATAGTTGCAGCACACAGGCCTCCTTGCTCCTTGGCAGCGGGATCTTCCTGGACCAGGCAGGGATCAAGCTCGTGTCCCCTGCATTGGCAGGTGGATTCTTAACCACAGAACCACCAGGGAAGTCCCAATTTCACCTTTATTTTTGAATGATTTTTTTCTAGGTTGTCAGTTTTTTCCTCAACATTTTGAAGATGTCATTCCACTGTCTTCTACCGCTCACATTTTCTTTGGAAAAGTACATTTTAATCTTATTATTGCTTCTTTGAATGTAATGAGTCTTTTGTATGATTTTAAGATTTTCTACTTTCTGAATTTAAACTCTTTGACTAAAATATGTCTGTGAGGTTTTTGTTTGGTTGCTTTTTTTAAAATATAAATTTACTTATTTTAGCTGGAGGTTAATTACTGGTTGTTTGTTTTTATCGTACTTTAATCATTTGCTGAAGTTTCTTGAAACTGTGAGTCAAAGTATGTCATCAATTTTGAAAAATTCTTAGCTCTATTTCCTTCAGATATACCCCTTACCTTATCTTCTTTCTCCTCCCCTCTGGCTCTCCATTACAAGCATATTGGAGTTTTCATTGATCTCATATTTTTTGCTCTGTTCTTACATTTTTTTTCTTCTTTATTCTCTGTGTACTTCTATTTGAATATTTTCTATTTGCTTTTCTTGAATTTTGCTAATTTTATAATCTATGTCCAATCTGCTGTTAAGTCCATCCAATGAGGTCCTAATTTCAGGTCCTAGAATGTTTATTTGATTCCTTTTCTTTCTTTTTTAAAGTAATGTCATGGTTTCTTAAAGTAAAGAATTCAGATTAGTTTTCATTTTTCTTGGCAAATAGTGACAGCTGGGGAGTTTAGACAAAGATGGGTTATAGTCTCAACTTGGAAGTCCCAGCTGTGATCAGTTATAGACAATCACAGTCCTCATCAGCAGGTAGTGCCAAAAGGGACTCTCCCTTCTAACAATATTGTCTGTTCCATTTGTAATGGAAATATGTGAGCACTTCTTTTAGCAGAGGATATAAGCTACTACCCCTGTTTGTTTAACCCTGTCCCATTTCTTAATAACAACAGCCTTTTCAGAATGGTCACTCACCTGAGTCAGCCAGAGGAACCTGTTTTTTTCAGTACATCCTCTTGTTTTAGTTAAAATGCATAATGTAGAAGATCAGTTATAATACAAAATCTCAAACATCTCTATTTATGACATTGTGCTAACAATAAGTTTCTTCTTATTGTTACATTCCAGCTTCTCTGTTTCACGTTGAAAAATATACGGATATAATTCATTTTTACATATCCAAATTTCCTATTCAATATTCAGCTTCAGTGTCTGTCCTGAGTGTGACCAGTGTTTAGATGCTACGTTTTATATTCCATTATATTACACTTGGGCTTCCTTGGTGGCTCAGCTGGTAAAGAATCCGCCTGCAGTGTGGGAGAGCTGGGTTCGATCCCTGGGCTGGGAAAATCCCCTGGAGAAGGGAATGGACTCCAATATTCTACCCACTCCAATATTCTGGCCTGGAGAATTCCATGGACTGGGTAGTCCATGGGGTCTCAAAGAGTCGGACATGACTGAGTGACTTTCACTTTCATATTACACTTTATTCCTACAGCACTATAGAAGCAAATCTATAGAAGCAAAGAAGTCCAAATTAAAAACAAAATTTTCAAACTGAGCATTTAATCTTCAACCACAAGTTCATCACAATTGCAAGAATTAGCACCATCATCTTTTGACACCTTTCCATATTCAAGTATTTTTAAATTTTTTATTTACTCATTTATTTGGCTGCCTGAGGTCTTAGTTTGCATACAAAGGTCGCGTAGTCAAGACTATGGTTTTTCTTGTGGTCATGTATGGATGTGAGAGTTGGACTGTGAAGGAAGCTGAGCACCGAAGAATTGATGCTTTTGAACTGTGGTGTTGGAGAAGACTCTTGAGAGTCCCTTGGACTGCAAGGAGATCCAACCAGTCCATCCTAAAGGGGGTCAGTCCTGGGTGTTCATTGGAAGGACTGATGTTGAAGCTGAAACTCCAATACTTTGGCCACCTCATGCGAACAGCTGACTCATTAGAAAAGATCCTGATGCTGGGTAAGATTGAGGGCAGGAAGAGAAGGGGACGACAGAATATGAGATGGTTGGATGGCATCACCGACTCAAATGGACATGAGTTTGGGTGGGCTCCGGGAGTTGGTGATGGACAGGGAGGCCTGGCGTGCTGCAGCTCATGGGGTCGCAAAGAGTCGGACACAACTGAGTGACTGAACTGAACTGAACTGAAGTCATGTAGGATCTTTTATTGCAGCATGCAGAATCCCCAGAACACAGGCTTAGCTGTTCTGCAGCATATTGCGTCTTACTTTCCCAATTAGGGATCAAACACTTGTCCCCTGCATTGCAAAGCAGATTTTTAACCACTGGACTGCCAGGAAAGTCCAATATCCAAGTATTAGAAGAGACACCTTATGAATGCTATCTCATCTTTTGCATTGGAGAAGGCAATGGCACCCCACTCCAGTACTCTGGCCTAGAAAATCCCAGGGACAGGGGAGCCTGGTGGGTTGCTGTCTATGGGGTCGCACAGAGTCAGACACGACTGAAGCGACTTAGCAGCAGCAGCATCTTTTACATCTGAGTAAAATTGATCATGTGAAGGGGCAGTACTTTGCCAAAGTCCTGTATCTGGAACATGGTAAAGGTGGGATTCTACCCTGCTGCTGCTGCTAAGTCGCTTCAGTCGTGTCCGACTCTGATTATCTCTGATGCTCCAAGACAGAAGCCTTGACAGGCTACAACTAAGAAGGTTATTTGACTCCTTATCGTTTTGTGTGCCAGAGGCCATAAATTATTTGATGACAGACTTTTCCTATGTTGTTTCCATCAGTGTTGAAATGCTAATGATTCTTTCTTCCACTCCAAATTACGATGGTAAAAATTTATCATGTAACACTAATTACTCATGTTTATTGATATATTTGCTTCTAGCAAGAGATTAATTAATTTGTTTTACTTTTATATATAGGTTTTTGACTGGGTGAAATTAGATATGTGAATTCTGCTTGTTAACTGTTATTCTGTTAATACAAAAATCCCAAGGGTTGCCAATATTACCTTCTCTCTATTGTTCTCAAATCAATCATTGGATTTCTTTTTAAGAATTCTAATTCTCCACTGAAAATGTCTATTTTTAATACATTTTGTCCTTATTTTCCTCTATTTTCTTTAATCATTTTAATTAATTTTAAATATTTAAAGTCTTTGTCTTATACTCCAACACCTAGATCATTTATGGATCCATTTCTATTTTCTGTTTATTCTCTTGATGATCAGTTTCATTTTCCCTACCTCTTTGCATGCCTAGTAACTTTATTGTATTCCAGACATTGTCTGTAAAAGACATGTAGAAGCTCTGTATGATATCTCCCATCATAGAAAATTCCATCTTTTATCTCTTAGGCAGACAGGATAAGGGACTGGTCACCTCAATCCGGTCAGAAGTTAACTAAGACAGAACTGGGTGACAGTTTTAGTATGATTCGGTCCACTTGTGATTCATTTCTGCTTTCAGGCTGGTGTTTCTCTGGATTTTGACCAAGAGACCAGAGGCTGTCTGTCTCCTCAACCCTGAAAGATCTGCCAGAGATTCAGCTCTGCCCTTCAAAGATTCTGCACCTAGGCCTTTAGCCTCTTTTCCTGCTTCCCATTTACCCTCACATCTTCTAAGTCTGGAGACTTTCTTGAGGGGAATATCAGCAATGTTTTTACATCAGGCCTCATTCTTCTAGTTGGACTTTGTGTCCCAAGCATCTCAAGATTATGAGAGACTTCGCTTGGGTGTTTGGAAGCCCTCATCCTAACTTCCAGCCTTTCATACTCAAACTCTGAACGCAGAAAATGTCCTATAGTTATAACCAGCATGTTTTAGAGATCCCAACTTTTCACAACAGCCCCATTTAACTGCCAAAAGACTTGTGGTTCCTTTTTCTACCAGCAGAAGCTCTCTGCATGAGTCAAGCTCAATTCATGAATAGAATGAGCAAATGCCCAGGGAAGAAAATATCCAGAATACTTGCTCTCTGAATTCCCATTCTCCTAGTCATTGTTCCTCCCACGGCTCTTCAGTATATTTAACATATGATTTTTGTAGTTTATTTAGCTTTTTCTAGTTATTACAAACAGAGTGGACTATTAGGATGCTGTATCCTATGCAAATCAGAAGCCCAAAACACAAGTTTGATTTGAATTAAGAGCTAAAGAAAAAAACAGCTTTCAATTTTCAATGCTGACTTAAAAGACTGTCAAAGATAAATCTATGGTCATGATGCTAATGTGATTAATGAAGATAGGTATAGAAGGCAAAAGCTGGGCCAAAATCCAGAAATATTCTTTGGCCATGTATTGTACATTGTTTGGATCTACTAAAAGACATAATTTCAAATTTTCACATTGTTCATGGGGTTCTCAAGGCAAGAATACTGAAGTGGTTTGCCATTTCCTTCTCCAGTGGACCATGTTTTGTGGGTCATGGCATCCAGTCGCATCACTTCATGGCAAATAGACGGGGAAACAAAGGAAACAGTGACAGACTTTATTTTCTTGGGCTCCAAAATCACTGCAGATGGTGACTGCAGCCATGAAATTAAAATATGTCTGTTTCTTGGAAGAAAAGCTATGAAAAATCTAGACAGCATATTAAAAAGCAGAGACATTACTCTGCCGACAAAGGTCTGTATAGTCAAAGCTATGGTTTTTCCAGTAGCCATGTATGGATGTGAGAGTTAGATCATAAACAGAGCTGAGTGTTGGAGAATTGATGCTTTTGAACTGTGATGTTGGAAAAGACTCTTGAGGGTCCCTTGGACACCTAGGAGATCAAACCAGTCATCCTAAAGGAAATCAGTCCTGAATATTCGTTGGAAGGACTGATGCTGAAGCTCCAATACTTTAGCCACCTGATGCAAAGAACTGACTCACTGGAAAAGACCCTGATGCTGGGAAAGATTGAGGGCAGGAGGAGAAGGGGATGACAGGACAAAGTGGTTGGATGGCATCACCGACTTGATGGACGTGAGTCTGAGCAAGCTCCGGGAGTTGGTGACAGACAAGAAAGCCTGGCGTCCTACAGTCCATGGGGTCGCAAAGAGTCGGACACAACTGAGCGACTGAAATCAACGGAACTAACAGTTTCAAATTGTTCTGATAGCAGTGACATTTTTGGGAGTAATTCAGATTATACACAATATTTTATAGAAATTCCCAAAGATGGAATACATTGATGAAATACCACAGATATGCCCTCAGTGTCACATTCAGACACATAGTAGAAATCTCAACTAAATGCCATTAAATTAATTATATTTAATTTATTTAAGATATATACCAGAACAATCAAATGAAACAACTAACATTCTCCAATAAAGAACAAACCATACTCATTGATGGAAAAATATATTAATTTTAAATAGGTATTACCAAGTTACTTGATTTATACTATTGCTTGTTAATTAAAAATATTAGTAAAAGTTTATAGAAACAGCTGACTAGTTCAGTTTTAAAACTAAAAAATATTTCTATCAGTTCAGTTCAGTTCAGTCACTCAGTCGTGTCCGACTCTTTGCTACCACAAGGACTGCAACACGCCAGGCCTCCCTATCCATCACCAGCTCCTGGAGTTTACCCAAACTCATGTCCATTGAGTTGGTAATGCCATCCAACCACCTCATCCTCTGTTGTCCCCTTCTCCTCCTGCCTTCAATCTTTCCCAGCAATGGGGTCTTTTCAAAATAGTCAGTTCTTCACATCAGGTAGCCAAAGTATTGGAGTTCCAGCTTCAACATCAGTGCTTCCAATGAATATTCAGGACTGATTTCCTTTAAGATGGACTGGTTAGATCTCCTTGCAGTCCAGGGACTCTCAAGAGTCTTCTCCAACACCACAGTTCAAAAGCATCAATTTTTTGGTGCTCAGCTTTCTTTATAGTCCAACTCTCATATCCATACATGGCTACTGGAAAAACCATAGCCTAGATTAGACAGACCTTTGTTGGCAAAGTAATGTCTCTGCTTTTTCATATGCTGTCTATCTTGGTCATAACTTTCCTTCCAAGGAGTAAGAGTCTTTTAATTTCATGGCTGCAGTCATCATCTGCAGTGATTTTGGAGCCCAAAAAATAAAGCCAGCCACTGTTTCCCCATCTATTTGCCATGAAGTGATGGGACCAGATGCCATGATCTTAGTTTTCTGAATGTTGAGTTTTAAGCCAACTTTTCCACTCTCCTCTTTCACTTTCATCAAGAGGCTCTTTGCTTTCTGTCATAAGTGTGGTGTCATCTGCATATCTGAGGTTATTAATATTTCTCCTGGCAATCTTGATTTCAGCTTGTGCTTCATCCAGCCCAGCATTTCTTATGATGTACTCTGCATAGAAGTTAAATAAGCAGGATGACAATATACAGCCTTGACGTACTCCTTTTCCTATTTGGAACCAGTCTGTTGTTCCATGTCCAGTTCTCACTGTTGTTTCCTGAACTGTATACAGATTTTTCAAGAGGCAGGTCAGGTGGTTTGGTATTCCCATCTCTTGAAGAATTTTCCACAGTTTATTGTGATCCACCCTCAAAGGCTTTGGCATAGTCAATAAAGCAGAAATAGACGTGTTTCTGGGATTCTCTTGCTTTTTCAATGATCCAGCAGATGTTGGCAATATGATCTCTGGTTCCTCTGCTTTTTCTAAACCCAGCTTGGACATTTGGAAGTTCACAGTTCACATACTGCTGAAGCCTGGCTTGGAGAATTTTGAGCATTACTTTACTAGTGTGTGAAGTGAAGTGAAATGAAGTAGCTCAGTCGTGTCCAACTCTTTGCAACCTCGTGGACTGTAGCCCACCAGGCTCCTCTGTCCATGGGATTCTCCAGGCAAGAATATTAGGTGGGTTGCCATTTCCTTCTCCAGGGGATCTTCCCGACCCAGAGATAGAACCCGGGTCTCCCACTTTGCAGGCAGATGCTTTAACCTCTTATTAGTGTCTGAGATGAGTGCAACTGTGCGGTAGTCTGAGCATTCTTTGGCATTGCCTTTCTTTGGGATTGGAATGAAAACTGACCTTTTCCAGTCCTGTGGCCACTGCTGAGTTTTCCAAATTTGCTGTCATATTGAGTGCAGCACTTTCACAGCATCATCTTTTAGGATTTGAAATAGCTCCACTGGAATTCCATCACCTCCACTAGCTTTGTTTGTAGTGATGCTTCCTAAGGCCCAGTTGATTTTGCATTCCAGGATGTCTGGCTCTAGGTGAGTGGTCATACCATTGTGGTTATCTGGGTCATGAAGATCTTTTTTGTACAGTTCTTCTGTGTATTCTTGCCACCTCTTCTTAATATCTTCTGCTTCTGTTAGGTCCAGACCATTTCTGTCCTTTATCGAGCCCATCTTTGCATGAAATGTTCCCTTGGTATCTCTAATTTTCTTGAAGAGATCTCTAGTCTTTCTCATTCTATTGTCTTCCTCTATTTCTTTGCATTGATCACTGAAGAAGACTTTATCTCTCCTTGCTATTCTTTGGAACTCTGCATTCAAATGGGCATATCTTTCCTTTCTCTTTTGCTTTTTGCTTCTCTTCTTTTCACAGCTATTTGTATGGCTTCCTCATACAGCCATTTCATTTTTTTTGAAAAAAGGTATTTCTATTTCTATACATATCAGAAAATGGTTTTTTGAAATTAAAAAAACACAGCATGTGAAATACACAACCATAATGAGATCTCACTAAAATATAAGGCAGTTAGAACAATGAAAGGAAAATATTTGTCTGACAATGAATAAGATTCAGACCAATAATCTCAAAACAAATTTCTATAGAGACTACTTTGTGACCACTGTAGATTGACTTATAACCCTGATTGAAGAGAGAGCTGAAGAAATTTAGCAACAAGATGTCCTTTTCTGTTATTTAAAATTAAATTCCATTATTGAAATTTTTGAAAAAAACTCAAGAATTTCTGTGTGAGAATAGAAATGGCTTGAAGAAATGGTTTAAAAAATTTATAAATTATAGTAACACATATAACAAAATTAATGTATTTTCTGTAATAATAATTTATTAAATACCACCCAAATATAATATTTAAACATAATATATAGAATTAAATTCAATCATCTTTGATAATTTGCTGACTTTCAGTCTTGAAAACCACAGCTTTGAACCTATTTTTCTAGTCTGTCGTTATAAAGGTATGTTTGTCAAGATAGATGGATGAAACACATTTTATTTAACAATGTGTTTGCTTAATTAATTTGCTTAATTTTGGCTTAGCAGTAATAGAATCCGCCAGCAATGCAGGAGATGCAGGAGGCATGGGTTCAGTCCCAGCGTCGGGAAGACCCCCTGGAAGAGGAAATGGCAAGCCACTCCAGTAGGCTTCCCTGGAAAATCCCATGGACAGAGGAGTCTGGCAGGCTACAGTCTGGGGTCACAGAGAGTCAGACAGGAATGAACACACACACTTCCACTGCTTGCTTAATTTATAACTTGCAAATATTTAGACATATAATATGTGGGCTTCCATCCATACTTTTGCCCAGGATCCCACAAAGGCTGGGGACGAGCATGAGCCCAGCAGCCCAACCAGTACATTTCAGAACTAGACTGGTACTCACTAAGAATTAGAGGTGAGGAAGTCTGCTTTAATGATCACATTAGGGGACTTCCCTGGTGGTCCAGTGGTTCAAGAATCCACCTGCAAATGCAGGGGACATGGGATCCATCCTGGGTCCAGGAAAATTCCACATACCGCAGGGCAGCTAAGCCCATGCACAACAAATACCAAAGCCTGCACACTCTAGGGCCTGCAAGCCATAACTAGTGAGCTCCTGTGCCGACAACTACTCAAGCCTGTGCAGGCCCTAGAGTAGGTGCTCCGCAACAAGAGAAGCCCCCGCAAGAAGCCCGTGCACCGCAACTAGAGAAAAGCCTCACTTGCCACAACTAGAGAAAGCCTGCACACAGCAACCAGGGCAGCAAAAAAACTATTTTAATGTTAAAAAAAAATGATAACATTAGGGCCAGGTGGTGGACATGTGCCACACCAGTGGCAGAACAGTCCTGGGAGAATCCTAGGATGGCAGTTCTGGGAAGAAGGTCCCAGTCCCTGAAGCTGGAATGTAATCCATGGAGCTGGTTTCAGGGCCAGCGAGGGACAGCTGCAGCCACAGGGACATCTAGGGGACCCAAGGGGAAACGTTATACTCCCGCTAAGTCTAGAAAAGGAAATAGATGGCAAGGCCAAGAATCAGCTGCAGAGAGCGCATCTGGGGCCAGGACCTGAGGACAAGAGAGAAGCCAGCTGAAGTCTGCCAGGCTTCCCTACAGAGGTGGAAGGAGCAGGTGGGGCCTGGTCTCCAGAGGAGGACTCAGGAAGAGCAAGCAGGGTCACAGAGGATGCGGGGCTGGCTGACAGACTCTAAGCAGGTGTTTGCAGAGCCCAGGGGGTGGATCCAGAGACCTGGACAGTAACTGAATTGAGGGAGAGAGCGGGGGTCAGTAAAGAAGGGAAACTTTCTTCCTTCTGAGTCAGGAGCAGCTTCTGTGCACCACACGTGCACCCCACAGCCACAGGGTGTAGCCTGGGTGGGTCGGGGTAAGAGTTGGGCATTTCTGGCTTCACTAGAGGGACAGGGCCCTAGGGCATACTGAAAACATGCCCTAGATGCCACCAACTTCTGGAAACGGTTGGCAGATGAGTTTTTCCTGGATCCTACAGAAAGTAGGTGTCCAGCATCTAATCAGGACCACCTGGGCTCCTTCTTTTTCATCCTGGATTGAGAGTGGGTCTTAGGTCAAATTCTTGAAGGTTTAGAATAAGTAAGGCAACCAAGAACCCAAAAGGATTGACAGTGCAAAGCAGTCTAGTCTCTCTCATCCCTCAGGCTCTTTGCCTCTGGGTTATCTCCCCAGGTTCCCACTCCTCTGAGTCAGCAGGGAGAGAATTCCAACACCAGTAACTCCAGACAGATGCCTTCTTTCCACTGTGCCTGACCTCCCAGAGGCAATCAACTCTCAAGTTCTTTTTCCCCAGGTCAGGCAAAGAAGACTAAGTTAGACATCTCCCAAAGGAAACTACTTCACTAAGGGAAAAGTCACATCAAAAGCAAGATAGTACAAGACCACAGGGATGGATGATGCCACAGGGAATCATTTTTTTATTTGGACAAAATAAAATTCAGCCTCAGGAGATTCAGCTGGCTCTAGTGTGGACATAGGATCATTTCTCAGACTCAGCTTTGCACAGTCCCTGGGGATGAGCAATTCATTCCACCAGAGCAAGTGAATTCATGATGTAGGCTCAAGCTGTTTCTGCTGGCCTTGGCTTGAGATGATGGTCAGTGTTGCATGGAATGAGCCAACATAACTCCCAGAGAAGGAGAGATGACAATTACTGCAGACCTACCAATGGGTATCTGGGCTCTTGCTTAATTCCTCCAGTGAGAAAGACAGGGTAAAGTTTGGCTAGTGCGAGGTCTCAGATGATACCCTTTCTCTTCCTACTCCTGCCCCAGACAGGTTTCAAACAAACATGGAGGAGACTGAGAAGACTTCTAGGAAAAAAAAAAAAAACAACTTAACTATGCTCACAGTTGAAATACAGACAGAAGTCCAGAGAGGCAAGTGAAAATATCCATTTCTAATGAGGGTGTCATAAAACAGGGAGTGTTACAAGCTGTTGATTGGTATGTAATTGGTACCCAATTTTTGGAGGCAATTTGGTGATGTGATTAAACAATTTAAGTGCACATACATACTCCTTGACACAGCAATTTCATTGCCAGGGATTTATTCTATAGATTTACAAGTATGCAAAGATTTGTGGACAGCGACACTCATTTCATCATTATTTATCACAGTAAAAGAGTAGAAACAAATGCCCATTAACAGGGGGACCAATTGAGTAAAATAAATACTTTGCATTTATTTTAAAAATGAGGTTGATTGATATGTGCTGATATTAAAAGATATACAAATATATTAAATGAAGAAAGCACAGAAAAGCCTTGTACTACTATCCCATTTGTGGATTTTTGGAGAAAATTGACTATACATACATTTGTACTGAAATAGAAAACCTCTGGAAAGATATGCACTACAAGAAACTGTGAACAGTGGTTAACACTGGGAGACCTTTATTTTCTATTTTGTATTTTTCTCTACTATTTTGTATTTTTATGAACATGTATTACTTTTTAAATGCAAAAGAAAACATTTAAATAAGGAATAAAGGACCAATGAAAGGTAATTTATCAAAAATAAAAGAAGAAATTTCTCAAATTTACTATTAGAAGGCAAATTCAGTAATAGGACCGGAAGTCAGTAAGACCTGGTGGCTGATTGGTGAACTTGTCCTGACCCAGCTGACTTGGCAACATGAGTATGCTGCCCTCACTCATTAAACTAAACTCCTTGAGACCCAAGCAGTCTTGCTTTGGAGCCCCCAATAACATGGCTGAAGAGAGGGAGAGGTTCCCTTTCCCACTTGAAGCCAACTGCTAAGTCATCAAGGCACAAGAAGAGAAAGAACCAGAGGCCAGAGCGATTGGCAGGGATTTGCACCCAGTGCCAGTCTCTGCTCAGCTGAAGCTGAAGGCAGCAAGTCTGGCCAACCCCTCCCCCAGGTAACAGCAGGATGGATATCCAGCTTGGTTATCACCAAGTCTTGGCCTTGGAATCTTGGCGTATTGGAGGTGATGGACGAGTTGCAGATAACCAGCAACAGCAAAAGGAAGCAATCATCAGTACTCAGTCAGGAACGCATCTGGGTAATATAAGTTTAGAGAATCCCGGAAACACTTGAAGAAAATCTGAGACTGGAGTGTCTGAATGAGTCCTTGGGCATTTTAAGCTACTGATATTCACGTTTCATGCATTCATCTGACATACTGAAGTGTTACTACGTGCAAAGAACAGTAGCAAGCAGTAAATAAGGCAAACACGGAATTCATTAAGTTGAATTGGATAAAAATAAAACTGCCACTATTCAACCTTTCTGGTCTATAAAAATGGCACTTTCTTATGGATCAACATAAACACATTCTGAAAAGAGAACTACAGGGGAGAAAAACTAAGGAAAAAGAAAAAAAGGAAAGAACTATCCAGTTAATTGCTTGATTGCAATTATGGAAAGACCTATAAGGGAGCAATCATATCTAATCCAGTCTAGGGTATGGTGTATGTGGTGCTGATCAAGAAAGCTTCCACCTTTGAGGAGGTGAGAATGAAAAGGAATTAGTGAAGGAGACCGAGGGGCATCATTCCTGGCAATCAATTCCAAAGGCCTTGAAGGGCAGGAAACTGGTCTGTTCCAGGGACTGATAATGTGACTCAACCCACGGAGACGGGCAGACGTGGTAGAGAAGAGGGAAGATGCGGATGAGACGATGCTGAGAGTGAAGCTGGAGCCAGTCAGGCCTTGAAGGACCTTTTAAGGACTTTGGGGTTTATCCCAAGAGATTTTAAAAGCAATGGCATACTATGCGTATCCAAACACTGGTAAAGTCTAGGGAACTTTCCGGTTACAAAGAACGTTTTTCCCCTTTTGGCAGAGCCTGGAGGTCTACAGTTACAGGCGGCTAGTATGTGGCTATGTCAGAATTGGAATCCACGTCCTTGCAAAGAGCTTCCACCACCCAGGACTCGGCTAGGAGGGTGCCAGGGGTGAAGCAGGCAGCGGGCCAGGAACCCTTCTAGGAAGAGGCCAAGGAGGCCGAGTGCGCCCCAGATGCCCCCACCCCCAGACGGCAGCTCAGCGCCCAGCAGTCCTGGCGGAAGCGGCGCACCGAGAAGCAGTAGATGAGAGGGTCCAGGCAGCTGTTGAGACTCAGCAACGCCAGGCTGAGGGTGTGCAGGACGTCGAGCGTGGAGGTGGCCCTGCACCCGCCGCCTTCGCGGCTCGCGGCGACCTCCTGCCCCGTTACCCAGGGCGCCAGCAGCAGATGGTAGGGCGCCAGGCAGAGGGCGAAGACCAGCAGGAGCCCCAGCACCATGGTCCTGGCCGCGCGCCGGTGCGGACCAAGGTGAGCCACAGCGGCAGCGTGAGCGTGAAGAGCACGTCGGCCAGGGCCAGGTTGAGCAGGTAGAGACGCAGGGCCTGGCCCAGGCGCCTGCCGCTGCGGACGAACACCGCCAGGGCCGCCACGTTGGCCGGCAGCCCCAGGCCCAGCGCCAAGGCATAGGCCGCGGGCACCACAATGAAGCGAGCAGGGTCGTCCCAGGGGCTGCAGCCGCCAACACCCAGGTCCCCCGCGCTCCTGTTCATCTCGGACCTTGCACTAGCAAGAGGAAGAGAGGTCGCTGTGGAGGCCAGCCGCACAAGAAGCCCTCCACCCCGCCTTTCCTCGCCAGACCCCGGTCCTCTCTTCCAAAATCCGCGGTGGGAGGAGACTAGAAGCCGGGAAGGCCCCGTGAGGGGCTGAGCTGGAGGTGGAGCAGAGGGGACTCGAGTTAGTAGAGTGAGCTTGGTGAAAGATGTGGGGAATGAGGGCGGGTCAGGAATCCCAGACTGCTTGGAACTTTTTCACCTTGGTGACTGGGGAGGTGGAAGTGCGCCTTTATAGGTGGAGTAGGGTTCCACTTTGTGGGGCACTGGCATATGCATTAAGCCCCAGCAAGGCTGAGCCAACAGGAAGTCATAGAGAAGCCAGGGTGGAATACAGACTCCTCCCTGAACAAGCCCAAGCCTCCAGCTCCAGTGCCGTCCAGGTCAGCAGGGGAGAGGCATGGATGGAGTTACGGCCGTAGGATGCCCAGGAGACAGGCCCCTGCACAGTGACCTTGGACTTACCTTGGTGAATGTCCTCTCTGGGGCTTGCCTGGAGCACCTTGGGCAGGGCTGAAAAGGTTTCACATCTCAGGCTTTCCAGCCTGTTTCCTTCCCCCTCGTCTTTTGACCACAAAGAAGTCCGGGGTCTGATTTGGAACTTTGGACAGCAAAGCAAATGGAGCACAGGCCTAGAAAGCAGGCAGATTCTAGATACACACATTTATCTGCCATGTGACCTTGGGCAAATTACAGCTTCACAGAGCCTGTCTTCTCGGCTGTAAAATGGAAAATACCTACCTCACAGGGTTGTTCGGATGATTATGAGAAAACATAAGTAAAACTCTGAGCACTGACTGACGCTGGGGAGATACGTCATAACCATTAGCTCCCTTCCCCTCTAGGCAGCACACAGATAAATGTGAGCACCCACACAGCCACACATACAGCGTTAGAGACAGACACCCCAGTCAAACAGCACAAAGACACCTGGGCATACTGCCCCTCTCTCCAAGGGGGATAAGCGCACAAGCCCATGTCCTGTCCCTATTTTTGGCATACAGTCACACTCCTAGGATATCCCAAAACTTGGTTCCTCCAATACCAAAATCTGTATTTCTGCCTTTGAACTTCGCAGGCTCATCCTTCCAGGGATCCTGAATGGGTCTATTCCTTTCTCCCCCTCCCAAGTCTCCAGCCCTCCACTTCCCCACTCTGAACCTCTCCCTGCCGTCCCACCAAATCACTCCTACCTCTTGCTGCTCTGGCTGCTACAGCTCTCTCTGGGGCCCGGGCTCTAAGGAGCTGAGACAGAGCAGAATCCACTCCCACCCACACATCCTAGACCCTCCCATCAACCAACTAATCCTAGACAGGACGTGAAGAACGGGAGCAACAGCTGGAGGGGCAGGGGTCCACCTGTGGAGCTATGAGTGGGGTTTGTGGGATGCAGCCAGAGCCCCAAAGGAAAGGAGTATCGTTGCAAGGCATGGGGGCACAGGGAGGGAGATAGAAATGTATAAGGAAGGCCTTGCTGCTGAATGTCATTCTGCTGACCGGACCAATGCTTAGGCTGTGGTTTGGGGAGGAGGGTGCCATTTCCTAAGGCCTGGCTTCTCCTCTGACTGAGGCAGCACTGCTGAAGCTGAAGATACTCCTGCTGCTGTCAATCCTAACTACTCCTCCATACCAGCTGGCCAGCCTACTTCTCCAGCACCCTGCCTTTCCTGCAGCTGCTGGTTGGGCCCTAGAGTCAAGCTTGCAGGGCCCTGTAGCTTCTAATCAGCTTACAGGCCAGGCCTTGGTAAACAGGAGCCTTCAATCTAATGCCAGCTGTGAGAGATTTTACTCAGAGTCCCGGCTGGAGACAGGCTGGCTGTGGAATCCTGGAAGGGGTGGAGATCAGAAGAGGCCAGGCTCCTAGGGTGTCCAGGCTCTACTTTCAAGAGCTTCAAAATATCCATGCAGAGGGGCAATTCTGGGAAGCAATGCAGATTTAATTACGTTGGACTGATCATCCCATTTACCTTCAAGTTGAAGAGTAGGGGTGCCACGCCTGCCCACTTCTGACTTTGGCAGCTGGTGCGGTGGGAAGTGTGGGTTCTGGAGTCAATCAAGCCTTAATTCTAGTCTCAGCACTGACACGTGGGCACTTAAGCTTTCTGAATCCACTTTCCCATCTGTAGAACTGCTATTTAATAACAGCATTTACTGAGCACTTATTATGTGCAGGCGCTATTGTAGCACTTTAACTCACTAAGTCTTCACAGCAACTCTATGAAAATATCTGCCATTATTATCCATATTTTGCAAGTAAGCGGTAAGAGGCACTACCTACTCTCTCCTTTCTCTTTGGTGACCACTTGACCAGTGTGGGTAAATCTTAACTAGTCTAAGTCCATCATGGGAATTCCATTCCCCATGCCAGTGACTGGTGTAAGAATGGAATGTGACATAATTCTGCAGAGTGGGATATGAGGGGAAACCTAGGGGTCTTCTAAAAGAGCTTTCCTCTCTCTTTTCATTGTGGTATATTATATGCAAATATGTTATCTGGAGCTACTGCAGCTATTTTGTAACCCTGATGTCAGTAGTCAATAAATTGAAAGCAGCAGAGGACAAAGTTGAAAGAATATCAGTCTGGTGTCATCATAAAGCAGCGAAAATATGCAACACTGAAACTGAAGCTGTTATCTCTGGACCTCTCATGACAGAAAAAGGTTCCTTACTGTTCTGACACTCTGTATATGTAGTCGGTTTCCCAGATGGCTCAGCAGGTGAAGAAACTACCTGCAATGTAGGAGACACAAGTTTGATCCCCAAGTTGGGAGGATCCGCCAGAGAAGGAAATGGCAACCCACTCTAGTATTCTTGCCTGGAGAATTCCATGGACAGAGGAGCCTGGCAGGCTACAGTCCTTGGGGTCACAAAGAGTCAAACAAGACTGAGCAGCACCAGCATATGTAGTATGCACACGCACACACACACACACACCCCTACTATAGATAGATTGCATCACTGTGCTTTCACACACACACACACACACACACACACACACACCCCTACTATAGATAGATTGCATCACTGTGCTTTCAGACACCAGACCTAAGACTGCCAGTTTGCCTGAGGTTCCCAGCTTGTCAGTGTCAGAGCAGAAATTACCATTCTAGAGTGAAGATGAAATGGAGTAATACACACAGATTTCTTTTACTCCTGTGGGCTCCCAAAAGCCAGTCCCTACCTGCAAAAGCATTTTGTAGGCTGGTGGCTAGCGTATTTATATAAATAAAGGAACCTTTTTTCTTAATTATTTCCCTTGATAGGAAGCACATCATTTCCCTAGCTAGGTGAAGACGGTTGGTGATATGACAGTAGGCACCCTAACATGGTCACTGGCCCTTGAGAACTGTCTCACACACACGCTTCTGACTCCCTAGGGCTTCTGCAATTCATCCCAGGTTTCCGGCACGCTTTAACACGCAGCACCTTTTGGAATTGGCTGTCCCCTGCCTCTACCTAGATGTCCAAGGAGCACTGCACTGAGTGCCCTGGTGGTTTCAGATCCGTAAAATGATGACTCAATGCGCATTTTTGTTAGCTTTGTGACTCTAAAGTGCATGAGATAAAAAGGAATGGGAGGGATTATCTCATGTAGCTCAGCAAGCAAAATCAGGTTTTCTTAATATTCTGCCATACTGTGTATAAATTCTAAGCTTATAATAAAATCTTAAAAACATGCATGCCTTTTGAATCAGTACCTTCACTTCAAAGGAAAGAAAATAAGTATGTAGAGGTAATTTACTGTGAGGTTTACAATGGCTAAAAAAATTGGGAACAATCCAAATGTTCCTAGTGGGGGCTTTTATAAATACATCACACTGCACCCTTAAATGGAATACTACACAACCATTAACATCAATGAGATAAAATAGACATGGAATGGTGTTAGTTACAGTGTGTTAGGTTTAGAAAGCAAGTAAAAGAAAGTAGTACATACAGTCTCATTTTCATTAAAAATATATCCAAAAGACACAGAAAAAAGTTGGGAGGTACAGTTATACAAAGGAATTGAAAGTATCAATAGTTATTTGGGGGCATTAAAAGTTCAAGTGATTTAAATTTACTTTCACATGACATGAGGAATGCTAAGAGTATGTAACATGGACTCTTCAAAAAGAGAGCAGTAAAATGTCCGAGAGAAAGCAGGGCCAGGTAGACCAGATGTCCACTTCAACACTGGCCACCCTTGGGTATATGGTTAATAAGGTGATGTTCTGTGTTCCACCATGTTTCTGCTTTGACAGTGACATGGCCTGAAGGGACAAGAGACACTCTACTCCCAGGACTCCTTGAATGGACTTGGAGACTTCTTCCTAGTGGGTCTGGACATCTTTTCCAGTTTGGACTTAGAGCTAGCAGATATCCAGAAGCAGCAGGAGCCCCAGGCAGACGATGGCTGGGACGCAGGTGTTCAGTGACTCTTCTAGACACCCAAAGTGAAGATAGCCCCTAGAATGGAAAATGAGGTTCCTGAGGCTCCCTGGAAATGCCTGGGAGATCCAGGAAATCAGGGCCCTCCAGCCAAAGCTGACCCACTCCAACCTAAGCCCTCTCTTGAACACCATCCCCCTCCCCCAACACACACCCTAAACTAGCTGCTCTCAACCCTCTGATCCCCCAGAAAAAGCAGAACCAGAAATCAGAAGTTTCTTAAACTAACACAGCCCCTCTCAGATGGCAACAAAGAAAACAGGAACAATTCAACCAAACAGCACATGGAGTGAGCAGGTGGGCATTTTCTGAAGGGTCAGATTGCCCCTGATCCTTCTCCTTTCTCAACCCCAGTGAAGGGAAGGGAAGGCCCAGGGACTGGTGGTGGATATGGTGGGGAAGAGCTGAAAATGGGGCAAGCTGCAGAGATGGAAAGAAAGCCTGGAAGAAGGGCAGGAGCGCCAGCAGCAAGGGTGACACAAAGCAAGGGGATAGAGAGGAGCCTGAAGATATCTGGCCTTTGAAGCAGCAGCTGTCTTTGTACATTGGCAGTTCCTGCAGGGAGAGCCACTCAAAGGGGGCCCTCCAGGAATCATCTGCCTTTCTGTTCAGGGGGCCCAGCTTTCATGCTGTTCCACCTGCCAGACACATGAGTCCAGTGGCAGCTGCTACTTCCTCCCCTTATCTCAGGGTAGGAGGTGAGGAGAAAGGGGTAGGGGCTTTTAGGTTCCAATATATCCTTATCATGCAGCCAATAGAACTGCTGACAATTGTTATAGTGTAAGTTTCAAAAGCACCTATCCTAATCTGAAGACCATGGAAACTGCAATTGAGCAGAAAGTGCTTCTGATTCCAGAGAAAAAAGGGTGGCAACAGTAAAGAGATCAGATTTTTTCCATCACCCTCCCCCAGAAGTCCCCATTTCACCATCCTGGTTGCACAACAACCCCCCCTTACCCATCATGAGCAGCATCAAAATCAAGTTACTCATCTCTTGCAGCATCGGTGGGCCCAGGACCAGCGCAGTCCAGCCAGCAGTTCCAGCCAGCCCACAGCCACTTGGTAGCTCATGGGATCTGGCTGGTAGCCGAACACCTTCAGCGGAAACACCTCAGCGAACTGCACGAACAGGGCTTTCTAGGGGTGGCAGGGAACGCCTGTCAGCCAGTCACCAAGGATCCACTGCCCAGATGCTCCGCAGGGGCATTCTGTGCCAGTACCCTTAACTCCCCCAGCAAAGGAGCTACTACTCTAGGCCAGGGCCAGGGCTGACCTCAGCCAGCCTGGAAAAGAGAGGGCCTCCCCGAGGGGCTGAGCTTTGGCATCAGAGAACACTTTATGCTCCAAAAAGGGCTGGATGGTGGTACAGAGATGGACGAACTTTCTCACCAGGTACAACCCAGCCCCAGATTCCAGGAAGAGGAAGCTAGATTGGCCCGTCTCATCTAGTGCCAAGGCTTGGGAACTTCATGACTTCTCTTTCCTTCTGCCTGGCCTGGTTTCTCTTCAGGCTACTACACAGGGAATATTTGGACATGAGGAAGGGGATGGAAGGAGAGATTTTTTTGTTCATTAAACAGATTCTATTGAATATCATATGCTGGGACCCGGATCTCACTGCAGCAGACAGAACAGGAGGTGAGGGGTTGAGTGAGTGACTCAACTCACTGAGTCAAACTCTGTCCTGAATCACATGACTTCACCTGGACCCTTAGGATGGCTACTTTTTCTTGCTCCCCAACCTCAGTTCTACCTCCCCTACTCAGGGCTCTAAGGAAGAAACTCTAAGCCGTCAGGCTCTGAGGATGTTTCCCCAAACAACCCACCCTAAGCCAGGCCAAAAGGGGCAGGGGCGGGGACGTGGGGTGTACTTTGTCTAGAAAGTCTGGCTGGTTTAAGGGGCTGGGTGGATTGGTGTGCAGAAGAACATGTCAGCATTCCCGAGAGTGGAACTAGACAGGGAGCCGAAGGGCGACTTCTAGGCCTCCCTCTCCGGCTCCGGGAAGGATTCTGGATTCTAAGTTCAGTTCAGTCCAGCTGCTCATCGCGTCGACTCTCTGCGACCCCACGGACAGCAGCACGCCAGGCTTCCCTAAGGTAGTTGAAGGTCTAAAGTTTGGGTCCTGCTTCCTGACTAGCTGTGTAACCTTTAGCTGAAACACTCCACCTTCAGGGCAAGTTTCCTATCCGGCCAAGCGGGAATTAGTTAAACCTCTGCCTAGTGAACTTTCCGAGAACTCAAGCAAACGAAGGAGGGCAGCAAAGGAGCTCGGTCCTACCCCATCCTGCAAAGGGTCCTCGAGCATTCCTCTTCCGGCTCTAGATTTGCCTGGAAAGGGACACCCGATGGGAAGAGGGTGGCAGAGAACTCGGAGGAACTCCCCAGGCCGGTGCCCACGTGGACGCCGCGGGGCAGGCGCTCTCCCCCAGCGCTAGCGCCGTCCGGCCCGAAGGCAGGCGGGTCCACGGGGCGCGGGCAGGCGGGGCGGGGCCGGCCGGGCACCTGGGTAACGGCCGGGGTTGCAGTCCCCGCTGCCGCGCGGTCGATCCCCCGCCCGAACGCCCTCCGCCCACGCCGCGCCGCTCACCATCTGCTCCGACACCGGAGCCGAGATCTGCTCCGAGAGCTTGGCGGCCCCCGTGAGCGCGAAGAAGCTGCCCAGCAGCACTCGCAGAGCGGTGAGCGGGAGCGCCATGGCCGCGCAGGCACGAGGGCCGCGCCCGCCCGGGGTAGGCGCCACAGAAAACCCGCCCCCTGCCGCCCGGGCGTTGCCTCCCTCCCCGGGCGGCCGGAAGACCTCGCCTCCCAGCGGGGCTGCCTCCCTCCCTCTGCCCTGCACAGGCTGCGAGAAGACGGCGCTGGGACAGGGCAACCCCATCTCACAGCTGGGGACACTGACGCCCGCTTGCTTCAACTGACACTAAACGGTCCCTTCTGAATTCAGGGAAAGTTTCCCAGCCAATATGGACAGAGCAGAAGAATCAAACATGGGTATCTGGACGTGGCTTGCAAAGGAGCTCCATTTGGGGCAAAAGACGTTGGTGGGGCGGGGGGTCGCTCCTGCCCTGCCTCGCTAGCTTGGCGATCGGAGCTGTCACCTAATCTCAGCGGGCCTCAGTGGTGTCATCTGAAATGCGGATAGCGCCGTATCAGTCCTGAGATACAGCACAACTCCTGGCACAAATAATTATTTGTAAATTATTTGTGAAGTTATTAGGAATAAATAATTGCTAGTGGTTATAAAATAAGCGGTTTCTTATCTTTGCCTGAAATATATTTTCGCTCTAATACCTCTCAGTTGAAATTGCAGTGTGAAAGGTGTTTGAAAATGTGCAGTGGTGGGTAGAGACATTTTCACTGCACAAAACCCTACAGTCCACTCCTGGCCCATTTTCTTTTACCGAAATCTATCTAAACCTGGATAAGAAAACTGTGACAAATTCAGAAAGTGCTTTTTTTTTTTTAAACCAATCCCCACCCCCTCAGCTAACAATGCTTGTTTACATTTTTTCATGATTTTTTTTAATTTAAGGTAACTTTAATGACACTTGAAAATATATGAAATTCATATTACAGTGTTCATAAATAAGCAGTTTTATTGAACCAGTTTGTCTGTGTACTGTCTACCGCTGCATTTGTGATGCAACAAGAGAATTGAGTAGTTCCCACCATATTGCCTGCAAAACCTAAAATATTCACTACCTGGCCTCTTATGAGAAAGGTTTGCTAAGCCAGGTCTAGAGAGACAGAGAGGCCCCTTACAGGGGTCTCAAATTCTCCTGCTGCTTCCATTTCCTGTTAGCCAAGCTGCTTGGATCTGGTTTTCTATCTACCCATGTGTTTCTTTCTTTTTTTTTTTCAATATTTATTTGTTTATTTGGCTGTGCCGGGTCTTAGTTGCAGCACACAGAATTTTCAGCTGTGTTATGTGGGATCTACTTCCCTAACCAGGAATCAAACCCAGACCCCCTGCACTCGGACTGCAGAATCTTAGCCGCTGGACCACCAGGGAAGTCCCCTACCCATGTGTTTCTAAAGGCCAAGCAGTTTCAACATCCAGGTGTGTTAGCTATTACATTATAAACAGGCCTTTCACTGAGTCCCTTTGCTGTCCACCTGAAACAACATTGACAACACTGTTAATTGGCTATACCCCAACGAAAAATAAAAAGTTAAAAAAAACACCAACCAAAAAAAAAACAAAACTGGGCCTTTTATTACCTACATCTTTGTCACTAATCCAAATGACTAATCCATCAAGAAAATAGCTAAGTTCTCTACCTTGGACTATTAAAATTATATATAGTTATGGACTTCTCTGGTGGCTCAGACAGTAAAGCGTCTGTCTACAATGCAGGAGACCTGGGTTTGATCCCTGTGTCAGGAAGATCCTCTGGAGAAGGAAATGGCAATCCACTCCAGTACTATTGCCTGGAAAATCCCATGGACAGAGGAACCTGGTACGCTACAGTCCATGGGATCGCAGAGTTGGACACGACTGAGCGACTTCACTTACTTACTTATGTATAAATGTATAATTATTAAATTCCTCAACAAAAAGAAAAATTATTAAAACACAATTTAATCACCGAGAACATATATCCACATTAGGAAACTATATTTTCAGATACTCATACAAAATTTAACACAAAATTATAGACTTTGATAATAAGGAATATGCACATTACTATTCTTTCTCCTTTATCAATTTTTCTATCCTTGGAATTAAAGATGTGACAGCAAGTCGTAGTGCAGGGCCAGAAACCAACAGATTTCTTTGTTTTGACTCAGTCAAAGCTGAAAAGGTAGCATCACATAAATAAATAGTTGAAAAAGGTAATAAGAATTTCATTGCCTTTTCATGAAGTTCTGGGTAACTTGCCTTTGCATTTATCCAAAACTGAGTTACAGACATTGATTTAAATACTGATTGTAACCTTAAATCTGATGATAATTGTGCTAATTTTTCTTCTTCAAAGTCCGTGAGATTACTATTTTGGTGATTTGTAAAAGGATTAATTATCCACAAATTTCCTGAACGCAAGTCTTCTTCTGGTGGATAATAGTCATTGAGCATTTGAGAAAGTCCTTCCAGGTGCTCTAATATAAGTTTGCAATACCACTCATATTCAAGCCTGATGAGCTTGAGAATTCAGAAAATGAAGGGAACATGTCATAATCATTCTCTTGTGTGCGCTTCAACCACATTTTTAACTTTTTCTTAAGCATATCCATTTTATTATACAAACTGAAGAGTGTAGTCATAGTTCCTTGGAGACTTAATCCATTTATAAGTGAGAAAACATCTGATAAATAGGCCACCTTTGCAACCCATTCCTCATCAAAAAAATACTTGGCCAAATCTGAATGCTTCTGATTTAAAAATATTTCAATTTCATGTCGTAATTCAAATAATCTTGTTAAAATTCTTCCTCTTGATATCCAACGTACTTCAGCATGAAGTGGTAAATTCACGTGCTCAGACCCCATCTCTTCACACAAAATTGTCAACATTCGTGAATTCAATGCATTGCTCTTGATAAAGCTTAAAATTTGTGCTGACTGCAAAAGAATTTCATGTAAGCATGGAGACAACTTTTCTGCTGCTAAATGTTCACGGTGAATAAAACAATGTGTAAATGCCACTGTATTCGTGGCAACTTCTTGAATTTTTGCCCTTAAACCAGAACACCTACCAGTCATGCTTGCAGCCCCATCTGTACAGAGACCAACACAATGCTTCCAATTCAGAGATTTACTATCAATATATTTATTTATTAGTTCAAATATTTCAAAACCCGTCATTTGGGAAGGTATTTCAATGCAACATAATAATTCTTCTTTTATATCACTACAACCATAATCAATGAAACGAATATAGCATAAAAGAAGGGTGGTATTTGAGATTTCTGATGATTCATCTATCTGAAGGGCAAACCACTTTGACTCTCTGACTTTTTGAATCAGCTGATCTTCAATGTCTGCAGATAGTTCATCAATCCTGTGTCCAATTGTATTATTAGAAAGAGGAATGGTTTTCATTTTGTCTCCAGCACTGGAACCCAAAACTTCTGAACACATTTCTACTAAATATGGTTTAATTAATTCTTCAGCAATGGAAAATGGCTTTTGCTGGCAGCAATTTGGAAAGCAATTAAATAAGAAGCTTTCACAAGTGACTTTTCAACTAGTAAACACTTTTTTAAAGCACTGTTTTGACATTCCATTTCAAGAGATTTTTCTTCAAAAAAATCTACTGGTTTGTTTTCTAATTCTGAATGCTTTGTCTTCAAATGATGAGAAAGATTTGCTGGCTTCATGTTTTCACTGGATAAAATTTCTCCACAGATAACACACTGTGGCCTCGGTGAACTTTCTTTTGATCCCGGACAGATAATAAAACCAACTTTTAAATATTCCGCATCATAAGTCTGGAAAAAACCTATTCTTTTTTTCTTTGCAGGTGGAGAATCAAGTTCCACATCATTTTTCTCATTAGGCATAGATAAATCTGAATGAAATATTTGAATCAGTTATTTTCAAGAATAAGCAATTTGTTTATCCCCCAAGCATTTAAAATTTATATTGTTACTATTTATATTTGTCAAGAGCATATACTAATTAAGGTTTAAACACAAACCATAATACTTCCATGATGCCATTTTTAATTCAGCTTTTAGCTGAATTTGTTTGTTCAAAGCTTGGTCATGGACAGTAGTATTAATAAAGCTGTAGGCAGTCGTACATGTCCTAGCAATGCCATGTATTTAATACATTAGTGGAATTAGAGCTGATGTCTACAGAATACACCAAGTTTAAAATAAACTATTTTACTTTTTAAAAGATGTGGGGATGGGAGTAAGAGGAGAAAAAAGATGTTGAAAAAAGTTAATATTTAGTGAATCTAGATGAAGGGTATATTCATTGTGTATATTCATATATTCATCCAAGGGTGTTCATTGGGATATATTCTCAATCTTTCCAAATTTTGAATTTTTCAAAATTAAAGTTGAGGGGAAAGGGGTTTCATACCCAGTGTCAAAGTGCAGAGAAATGGATGCTCTCAAACATTGCTAGCTGGAGCATAAATTGATATAACTTTTCAGAAGGGTAATTCTGCAATAACACATCAAAATCTAAGCCTTAACAATCTTGACAGCTTTTGAATCAGTAATCCCACTACTTAGGATTTATCCTAAGGATATGATTATACAAGTGAAGAAAGATCTGTTTATACACCCTTAACTCAATTCTGTTTGTAACATTAAAAAACAGGCAGCAATCTAACTGTTCAACCTTAGGAGGATGGATATATGTTTTATATATATATATACATATACATATATATATATCCCCGTATGTTATATACATTGGAATCTATGCATCCATTAAGAATCTCAATATATATTTAAATTTATGTTGATATGAAAGGTTTTCATGCAATGTCAAGTAAAAAAGTAGTTTACAACAGTATATGGAAAACATCCTAATAGAATCTAGAAATTCAAAAAATGTAATAAGCACACACATACCCACATATGTAGCTGTCCACAGATCCCTTACTACCTTCCATATGTGGATGTGTATTTAATATAAAATACAGGTAAACAAAGAGTGTATCATTTTAACAGAAATATAAAACAAATCAGATTTACTGAAGAAGGAAAACAGAATTCTCCTTGACTCCTAACACAAGAAAGACATCTTACATAAAAACTCATGGTTAGCTGTTGACAGAGTAAGCTTTTAAATATAGTATATTCTGTGAAGTAAAATTATCATTAAAAAGAAAAAGCAAAAATAGTTTTCAGCAATATATTTATGGCTGAGTACCTTTGCTGTCCACCTGAAATTATCACAATATTGTTAATTGGTTATATACTCCAATATAAAATAAAAAGTTAAAGAAAATGTTTCAGGCAGAATAGGCTATAAAAATACCTGAAAATATAAGGGTAGTGGGATTAAAAGCAGTTAACATGGATTGGGGTAAGAGTATACAACATTTTCAAATAATTTTCCTGATCACCAATACCTCAGACATATAGTTATACTTTTAATAAATTAATTCACAGTGTTTAAAAAAGAACCAAGGTTAATCCACTAAGGCTTTTAACTAAATTTGTATTTAGTAATTATAATAGCCTGTCAGTACATCTCAAGAGCAGTGCACAGTACAGAAGATGCTTGGTCAGAAGATACTGTCCACATAACACTTTGGTACATATGGATTCAATTTAGTAGTTATTAGTGTTAGTGACAATAAATACAAAGGAGTAAATTAGATGTTCAAAGTAGGCGATCCAACAATTAATGTTCTCACATTTAAGAAACTGTCCATGACTTTTCTTTCTTAAAAAATCAAAAACAAGCACACAAAGCAGAAAACAAACTTACTGGATGTAAAAAGCACAACACATACCTGTCTGACATTCCTTGTGTTGTGTATGTGGTTTGCAAGAGGTAGCCTTGGTCTGTGTGACAGGTTTGCACAATAACGCTTTGTTCTTTAAAACTTTTGAAGACTGAGAAGACAGAAGTTTCATGGCATCTGTCTGCACACTTCCCTAGTTAAAAACAAATTCAGAAACCAAAGAGAGATTTTTGTTTTTTTAGTATCTTCTCACTGACTATAATTGCTATTGATCGAAAGGTGATATATATACAAAAAGAAATAGAATTATCTGAAAAAGTGGTACAATAAAATTGCTTTGGAAAATATATACTAATTACTAGTTCTTCAATCAGAATCAGTACCATTTATTGATTTTTAAAAGTATTCTGCCTACAGTAAGTACAACAAAAACAATCTGCAGATTAGGACAACTGGATATCCAGAAAAACTGGATCAAACTTCAAACCATATGCCAAAAAAACTTCATATTGATTAAAGACCTCAACATGAAAAAAATAAAACTTTAAAATTAGTGGAGAATTTTCAAATAACCAGAACTCAGAGGAAATACTCTTCATTTAAGAAGGTCTTCTCATCTCTCCTTGCTATTCTTGGGAACTCTGCGTTCAGCATATCTTTCCCTTTCTGAACCCTTGCCTTCTTTCTCCTTTCCCTTTCTTCTGTGCCTGGTTCAAAATTGGGAAAGGAGTATGACAAGGCTGAATACTGTTACCCTGCTGATTTAACTTAAAAGCAGAGAACATAGGGCTTCCCAGGTGGCACTAGTAGTAAAGAACCCGCCGCCAATGCAGGAGAAATAAGAGATCCAGGCTCAATCCCTGGGTCAGGAAGATCCCTTGGAGGAGGGCACGGTAACCCACTCCATTATCCTTGCCTGGAGGGTCCCATGGACAGAGGAGCCTGGTGGGCTACAGTCCATAGGGTCCAAAAGAGTTGGACATGACTGAAGTGACTCAGCATGCATGTACACAGAGTAAATCATGCCAAATGCCAGGCTGGATCAATCACAAGCTGGAATCAAGAGAAATATCAACAACCTGGAGAAATATCAACAACCTCAGATATGCAGATGATACTAGATGGCAGAAAGTGAAGAGGAACCAAAGACTCCTGATAAGGGTGAAAGAGGAAAGTGAAAAAGCTGGCATAAAATTCAACTTTCAGAAAACTAAAGATCATTGCATCTGGTTCCATCACTTCATGGGAAACAGAAGGGGAAAGAGTGGAAACAGCGGCAGATTTTATTTTCATGAGCTCCAAAGTCACTGCAGATGGTGACTGCAGCCATGAAATTAAAAGACACTTGCTCCTTGGAAGAAAAGCTAGGGCAAACCTAGACAGTGTATTAAAAAGCAGAGATATCACTTTGCCAACAAAGGTCCATACAGTCAAAGCTATGGTTTTCCAGTAATGTACAGACGTTAGAGTTGGACCATAAAGAATGCTGAGTGCCAAAGAATTGATGCTTTTGAATTGTGGTGCTGGAGAAGACTCTTGAGAGTCCCTTGGACTGCAAGGAGTTCAAACCAGTCAATCCTAAAGCGCAGTCCTGAATATTCATTGGAAGGACTCATGCTGAAGCTCCAATACTTCGTCCATCTGATAAGAGTGGACTCACCGGAAAAGACTCTGATGCTGGGAAAGACTGAAGGCAAAAGGAGAAGAGAGCAGCAGAGGATGAGACGGTCAGATAGCATCACCGACTCAATGAACATGGATCGGAGCAAACTTCAGGAGATAGTGAAGGACAGCCGAGCCTGGTGTGCTGCAGTCCAAGGGATCGCAGAGTCAGACGCGACTTAGGACTGAACAACAGAGAAAGTATCCTTAAATAAAACATGAAAGACTATAAGTAGAAAAGGCTGATACAATTGACTACCTTGAAATTTTAAACTTTTGCAAACAATGGCCTTTAAAGCTGAAGGACAAACAACAGAATGGGCGAATGTATTTAAAACATGTTCTTTCATTCAGTAAACATTTACTGAATATTTACTACAAGCCAGGCACTGTTCTTAGCCCTGGAAGGTCTTAATTTAAAAACAAAAACCAGAAAATTAGGATTGTATTTGAAGAGTGACGGGAAACCACCAAATGGTACACAGTAGTCCCTCCTCGTCTGCAGTTTTGCTTTCCTTGGTTTCAGTTACCCATGGTCAACCGCAGTCTGAAAATATAGCATTACTCCAGAAATACACAATTCACAAGTTTATGTTAAGGAACTGTGCGCCATTCTGAGCAGCACAATCAAGTCTCCTGCTGCCCCGTTCTGTCCTGAAGAGGAAGTGAACCATTCTTTGTCTGGCATATCCTCCCCATTAGTCATTTCGTAGCCCTGGTGGTTCAGACAGTAAAGAATCCGCCTGCAATGCAGGAGACCTGGGTTTGAACCCTGGGTTGGGAAGAGTCCCTGGAGAAGGGAGTATTCTTGCCTGGAGAATCCACGGACAGAAGAACCTGGCAGGCTACAGTCCATGGGATCTCACAGTCAGACATGACTGAAGCAATTAACACTTCCACTGTTTTTTCCACTTTCAGCCATCAAGGATGTCAAATGATTGTTGTGGTATCACAGTACTTGTGGTCAAGTAACTGTTACTGTATTTAGGTTCCCAGATAGCTCAGTGGGTAAAGAATCTGCCTACAATGCAGGAGACACAAGAGACGCAGGTTCAATCCCTGGGTCGGGAAGATCCTCTGGAGAAGGCCATGGCAGCCCACTCCAGTCTTGCCTGGAGAATCCTGCGGACAGAGGAGCCTGGCGGGCTACAGTCCATGGGGTCACCAAGAGTCAGACAGGACTGAGTGACTGAGCACAGCACAGCTAACTCTTATTGTATTTGATAACGGCATCCCAAAACTCAAGAGCAGCAATTCAGATACGCCAAAGAGAAGTCCTAAAGTGCATCCTTCAAGTGCGAAGGGAAAAGCGTAACACTTCATCACAATGCCTACGTACTTCACCTCACTTAATCATCTCTTATCACAACAATGGTGATACAGTACAATAAGGTATTTTGAAACAGAGACCACACTCATATAACTTTCATGATAGTATACTGTTATAACTGTTCTATGTTATTGCTATTGCTGTTAATCTCTTACTGTGCCTAAGTTATAAATTAAACTTTATCATAGATGTGTATGTATAGGAAAAAAATTAGTGTATATATTGGGTTTGGTACTGTCCATAGTTTCAGGTATCCACTGAGGGTTTTGTAACATATTCCCCACAGATAAGGGGAAGACTGTTATTTAAACTTACTTTTTAAATAGATGTTGAAAGAAAATAAAGTGAAGTCACTCAGTCATGTCCAACTCTGTGACCCCATGGACTGTAACCTACCAGGCTCCACTGTCCATGGGATTTTCCAGGCAAGAGTACTAGAGTGGGTTGCTATTTCCTTCTCCAGGGGATCTTCCCAACCCAGGGATTGAACATGGGTTTCCGGCATTGCAGGCAAGCACTTTACCATCTGAGCCACCAGGGAAAGCCACAGTAGATGTTAGATACAATAATTTTGAATGATGTAGTCATTCATAAAGTATATGCGTGAAAAGTAAGTTTTCTACAACTGTGTGCCATGTGGCCAAACTCTGTCTTGAACACAATGTTCTCAGTCTCTTATACATCCTTCTAGAGATGGGCTATATAATTAAGTTGCTTCTGATTACACATGATGTTGTTGTTCAGTTGCTCAGTCACGTCCAACTCTTTGTGACGCCATGAACTGCAGCAAGCCAGGCTCGCCTGTCCTTCACTATGTCCTGGAGTTTGCTCAAACTCACGTCCATCGAGTTGATGATGCCATCCAACATCTCATCCTCTGTTGCCACCTTTTCCTGCCTCAATTTTTCCCAGCATCAGGGTCTTTTCCAGTGAATAGGCGCTTCACATCAGATGGCCAAAGTATTGAAGTTTCAGCTTCAACATCAGTCCTTCCAATGAATATTCAGGGTTGATTTCCTCTAGGACTGACTTGCTGTCCAAGGGACTCTCAAGAGTCTTCTTCAGCACCACAGTTTGAAAGCATCAATTCTTCAGTGCTCAGCCTTTACACATGGTAGCATATTATTAGCAAAGTTCAGCACCTTGCTTTGTCACTTAGCTAACTATCTTGGAGGTATTTTCATATAACTTTATACAAAGCTGCCTGTTAACATTTTTATACACTGAATACACTATAGGTAATTTGAAGAGTCCCTGCTGCTGAACATTAAATGTTACAAATCTTTTGCTACTATAAACAAAAAAATATCCTTACATACAAATTGATCCTGCGTGTGCTAGTATATCTGTAGACTAAGGTCTTTTCTCTTTTCCTGCAAAGCTTTTACTGTCTCCACTTGGTCCATGGCTTGGGAGAGGGCTCCTGGGTAGTCAAAAAGCTGCCTAGTGGCTTTAGGAAAATATTCAGGCAGAAGTACTGACACCAGGGGCATGCACGGGGTCCCTTTAAAGGCAGCTGGGCTGGAGGCTCCGAGCCCTTCTTGAGTTGAGGTTGACCCCTCAAAGGGACGCTCACCAGCCCAAAGGCAGCCAGTCTGTCAGATAGATGCCCAACTTCTTGCTGAGTTTCACTTGCTCATCTGTGAAGTGATTGTCCAGGATGTCACAGAGATGGGGGTATGCACAGGCAGAACCAGGGTATGAAGATCCAAAAGGGCTTGGTTCAGGTTCTTCTCCACGACCACAGCAGTGCCCATGGTGTCCAGGGGTTTACATCACTCATCTTGGGACAGCTTCGGCCACCCTGGAAGAGGATACAGCCACTGCACCAGTTTTGTATCTTCAAGAGACCAACTCTCAGGAGAAGTGGCCCACATTCTCCAGAGCCACAGTGCCATGGTGGAGATGGATGCTCAGAGGCAGTACGTGTAGGAGGCCTGCAGACACAGGTTGACCACGCGTTTCATGCTGGCCTCCACCTTGGTGGAATAATTCTGATTAATCTGGGAGTTCTTGGTTGACTGGCAATAAAGACAATGTTAGCTGGTCCTGGAGACAGAGAATAGCTGAGAAGATGGTTCTGAAGGTTAGGACTGGAAAAGAGGTTGGAGGGTGGTCAGAGGCTGGAATAAGAGGCATACCTGGGTCTATTCTAGCTAGACCCTATTGAAACAAGAGAGATCTGCAGGACCGCCAGGCGTGCTGACTAGAATAAGGTCATATAAGTGCTATTTGGTGGGTCAAAGTATATGAAAATCTGTATATTACAATGTATAGGAGCCTGTTTCCCAATACTGTTAAACATCATCAAACGTTTTTTGCTGTTTCTCAACAAGTGAGAAATTATATAATAGTAGTATGGTTAGATATTTTTCATGTTTAAGCATTATTTATATTTCCTCTTCTGTGAACTGTCTATTCATATCCTTTTCCTGGTTTTCCTTTATCTTTTAATTCTATGCATGTTTTTGAATGGGCAGTATAACATGGGACAAATCCAAAAAGCCAAATAGCAAATAATGAAAAAAATAATTCTCCCTGTTAAAATTCTCCCCCAGTCTTTCAGTTCTCCTCAGAGGTAATCACTGTTGTCTCTTTATTGGCTGCCTTCCAGAGGTATTCTATACAGACATACAGGCACGAAACATATATAAGACTGCTTTGTGTCTGTACATAAAAGAGCCACCATATTCTTTTTAACTGCATGATATTCCACTGCACGGGATATGGTATATTTAACTACAGTCTGAACAGAGCAGCTGTGCTGTTCTGGGGACTCCACTTGCCAGGCCATGTGACTAAGTGTGGGATTGAAGAGGATGCGTTTCAGACTCTCTATTTAGGGCTTTTTTTTTTTTTTTTCTAATTTATACAATATCTCAGGATGAACTTACAACAGCCCTGATCACTGATGAAACAACTAGGATGTTTACAGGCTTTTCTACTACAAATAATACTGCAGTTGTTATCCTTGTACATCATTTCATAAATGTGCAGAATATATCTGAAGGGTAAATTCTGGGTAAAGGGGTATTTACATTTTAAATTTTAACAGGTTTTACTAAGTTGCCCTCTGTAGCAGTTTTACCAACTGCTATTGGCATTTTTATCTTTCCCATCTGATAAAACTATAGTTCTAAATGGCATTTCTCTAATCTTGAAGCTGAATTATGTTTGTGTATGTTTAAGAACTATTTTTATTTCCAAGTCTGTAAAATTATGGATCATACTTTTACCCATGTTCCTAATGGGTGTTGGATCTTCTCACTGACTCACAGAAACTCTTTACATATGGGAAAAAATAGCCTTCTAAAGCATAAATTGCAACTTCTTCATTTTTCTCATGTGTCATCACTTTGAAATGTAGTTGAATTTTCCTCACAAATCTTTTATGGCTTTTGGGTTCTGTGACATATTTAGAAAGACTTTCCTTACTTCTGCATTAAAATACTTTTCCTATACTTTTTCCTAATACTTTCATTATTTTTTAAACTTGAAACTTTTCTCCATCTGGGCATCATTTTTGGTTTAACTTAGGAGGTAGAAATCCTATGGTATTTTCTTCCATATGTCTACTCAGTTGTCATAACACTGTTTATTGAATAATCTAGATCTCTCCTAGTGATGTGAACTGCCACCTTTATTATTTCTAAAATCGTGTGTGTGTGTGTGTGTGTGTATACACACACACACACACATATTTACATATATATAATATATATAATTATATATATAAATTTATGCATGCATGCATGCTAAGTTGCTTCAGTCGTGTCTGACTCTGTGCAACCCTATGGACAGCAGCCCCCAGATTCCTCTGTCCACAGGATTCTCTAGGCAAGAATACTAGAGTGAGTTGCCATTTTCTTCTCCAGATTTATATATAATATATACAAAATATTTCTATAATATTTATAAATATATATTATTTTAAAATGTTTTTATTAAATATATATAATATATATATACTTACAAATATATACATATTTATATATATTTAGGTCTATTTCTGGACTTCTTTTCTATTGAATTGTCTATCCATGGCTTCCTGTTGCTTCAACTATGTAGCTCTATAAAATCTGTTGTATAAATGATTCACTTCACATCTAAAACTACCACAGCATTGTAAATCAACAATATGCTAATAAATTTTTTTAAACTTTTTTTTCAAATTTGTAGTTATAATTTGGGGAACTAGCTCTTCCCCTTCTTTATTATTCTTTTTCAGAATTTCGTTGAAGGTTTTTAAAGCATCAGAGTGACAATCTGATTTGTGTTTTAAAATGATCATTCTGGCAACACTGTGGAGAAAAAAAACTGCAAATGGCAAGAATGGAAGGAGAAAGACAAGTAGGAGGTCACGGCAATAATAGAGAAGAAAGAGGATGGTGGCCCAGACTAAGAAGATGGCACCAGAAGTGATAAGAAGTAAGGAACACTGGAGAGGAAGTAAAAGGACTAGAGGAAATAAAAGGACTCTGCTTTACCTGAGATGACTATTCATCATCTAAGAGTAGGTGTCACGCAGACAGCTGGATGGATACCTGAACCTAGAGCTCAGAGGTCAAGGCAAGAGAATCAAGTCTGTAATCAGCCACTATCCAGGTGGTTTAAAACCAGAGTAATGTGTAGATTGACAAAAGGGGTAAGTATGATGACCTAGAAGTTGAAGGTATTTCAAAGAAGGAAACAGAGATCAACTGTACCAAATGTTACTGAAAGCATGAGAATGAGAACTGAAAATTGACCACTAGACTTGGCAAAATAAAGACTGATGGAGATCTTGACAAGAAATATTTCAGCAGAGTAGTACAGACAAAAGCCTGACTAGAATGAGCTAAGGAAAGAAAACAGATTTAAAAAATGATGCAACAAGCAGAGGCCACCCTTAGAGAATTTTTTCCCAAAATGGAAAGCAGAAAAATGGGACAGTAACTGAAAGGCCATGGTATTAAATAAGGATTTTTTTCAGGTAGGAAATAATACACATGTTTTTGTGTTGATAAAAATGATGAGTAGAAAGGAAGACAAATCTAGAATATGGAAAAAAATCTATAAGAAAAAAGACAAATACAAAAATGGAAGAAAACTCAGATGTTCAGAAACAGAAATATAAGCAAACTCAGTGGTAATCAGTGACATACAAAATAAAACAATAACATATTACTCAAGACTGGCAAAAAAAAGTTTAAATCTGAAAACATAAAATGATAGTAAGGCTGTAGGAAATGAGTACAAACATAAACTGCCAGTGGAAATAAAAACTGGAACACCCACTCAATAGGGCAATTTGAAAACTAAAAATGTAAACACACTTTGTCCTCAAAATTCCACTCTTCCATGTCTACACTAGACAAACACACCTGTACACATGCACATTGGAGAAGGCAATGGCAGCCCACTCCAGGGTTCTTGCCTGGAGAATCCCAGGGACGGGGAGCCAGGTGGGCTGCCGCCTCTGGGGTCACACACAGTCGGACATGACTGAAGCGACTTAGCAGTAGCACACATGCACAAGAAGACATATACGAGAATGTTCATTCATTGTAGTAGACATTTTTGATAGTGAAGCAACGTATGTTTATCAACAGGGCAATAGATAAATAAAATGTGGTATCTGTATGCAAAATAGGAGATCAAACCAGTCAACCCTAAAGGAAATCAACCCTGAATATTCAATGGAAGGAGTTTTGCTGAAGCTGAAGCTCCAATACTTTCGCCACCTGATGCAAAGAGCCGACTCATTGGAAAAGACACTGATGCTAAGAAAGATTGAAGGCAAAAGGAGAAGGGGGCAGCAGAGGTTAGAGAGTATCACCAACCCAATGCACCTGAATTTGAGCAAATTCCAGGCGACAGTAGAGGAGAGAGGAGCTTGGCATGCTGCAGTTCATAGGGGTGCAAAGAGTCAGACCACAACCCAGCAACTGAACAACAACAAAATATACAATATTATACAGCAGCAGTAGAAATGTACCAAATCTATTAAGAATCAGATGGCTATTTTAAAAATAATATTATTCTCCATGGATGTGTATATATGAATGTGAAAGATTAAAAACGGTCTGAAAGGACACACACCAAATTCGTAACAGTAGCTGCATCTAGGGATGTGAAAAAGGACTGGGGGCAGTGATTCATTATTTAAAAAGGGAGGGAAAACTATGAGCAAATAAGCCAGATCTATCAATGGTTAATTATGGATGGAGGGAATACAGCAGAACACGGAGTTGGCAAAGCTTGGTTCATGGGCCCATCATTTGTTTTAAAGTTTTACTAGAGCAGAGCCACTTACTCACTTATGTATTGTCGATGGCTACTTCTGCACTACAATGGCAGAAGTAAGGAGCTGCAACAGAGACTGCATATATACTTTTATACTTTTTATAGACTAAACTGAAAATACTAATCAGTACTATTCTGTAACACAGTTTAAATGACTGGTGAATTACAGAAGTACTCCATATAGGGAAAACATATATATAGGGCAGTCATATTTAATATGAGAGATATGCTTCTGAATAATTCAAAACCAACATAATTTAAGATTAATTGTCCCATACATATAGAGGAAGAATGCATTATCACAGAATATAAACTTATAATATAGAATATTTTTATAATATATAACATAATAAGTAACAATACTTACTTCATAACAATAATATTATATAATTAAGCCATTAAAAATAATTAATTCTATAACTGATTTATTAATCATGTAATTTAAAAATATAAAGTATAATATATAATATACATATAAATATGAAATTAACTTAATGACAGTTCATTAACTAATGTGGTATACTGCCTAAAAATAATTAACTAGTGTTATCATTATCCTCTTCCAACAACCTTAACAATGGAAGAGTTAAGAGATATCAAATTAAGTAGCATAAACTCTCTCTCCACATTATGGTGAAGGCTGGTCTGATTTCCTGGAAGACTTTTGCTAAAGAATGAAGCTAATGAATCTAACATGGTTTGGGTTTTTTGTCTTTTTCTTTCCCACTGAGGATTTCTTTATATCAAAGACACTTGTCCATCTTTCACCTCACCACCATGGAACTGCAATCCACATATGGATCATCTTCAAAACTAGCAACTGTTGCTGAAATACGGTCAAAAGTCTATGCCAGTCACTTCATTGCTAGTTGATGTGCTGAAGACCCAGGCTAATTGCTGGGGCCCTCTTCCTATTACCTTTGTTTTTCTAATTCTAGCAAGTCTTCCTTTATTAATCCCTGGGAAACAACCCAAGCAAAATCTCAACATCCCTTTCATCAACCTTGCATAAATTTACCTTCTTTACCATTTTAAAAGCTTCTTTATTAGCAGATGTTATGTTGTCTTCCAAGTTACAGACTCTTTAAATTCCGGTAAAGCTGAAATAACCAGTCCATCCTAAAGGAAATCAGTCCTGAATATTCACTAGAAGGACTGATGGTGAAGCTGAAATGCCAATACTTCGGCCACCTGATGCGAAGAACTGACTCATTTGAAAAGACCCTGATGCTGGGAAAGATTGAAGGCGGGAGGAGAAGGGGACAACAGAGGGTGAGATGGCTGGATGGCATCACCAACTCAATGAACATGAGTTTGAGTAAACTCTGGGAGTTGGTGATGGACAGGGAGGCCTGGCATGCTGCAGTCCACGGGGTCGCAAAGAGTTGGACACGACTGAGCGACTGGACTGACTGACTGAAAGCTGAAATGTTCTGATAGCTTCAGCGCTAGCAGATATATTTTGCCTGCTCATTTTTATATTCTTAAAACCTTGGTGGGCTTTAAACTTGAAAAGCCAGCCATGATTTGTACTAAACCTTTTTGTCTCAGTGTCACCTCCTTTCAAATCATCAGAAATACTTCATGTCTTAGCACAGATGAGAGCTTGGCCTTAGGGGCACATTATGGCAGCACTGACCTTACACTTGTGTTGCCGGGATTTTTTCAATTTATTCCATCATCCTTGCCTGGTTACAAGATAAGTTTGTGAACTAAAGGGTGTATCTGCTCTGAAACCACTCTGGGGTTTTTTGAACAGTATCTCTACACCTTGCAGGGTGCACTCTCCTAAATTAACAGCATGAGATATCATAGCAATGGTCTAGCCTTCTTCACAGAGTTTGATCACATCTAACTTCTCCAAATTTATTGAATTTGGGGCACACTTTTTAGTACAGGACTACCACTTAATGAATGTGAATCACACTCATATGATATTTTTTAAAAGACTTTTAATTGTATCAAGAGGAAATATTAAGAAAGCAACACCATAACGAAAACATTAACCCAAGACCTGACACATTAGGTTTTGTGTGATACTGATAAAGGACAATAGGAATTTTGTTTTCCTGCTAAAGTGATGTTGACATAAGACAATGACATAGTCTGCAATTCGTTCAGCCTGCCAGATTTGAAATTATGCATTTCTTTAAATTTTTTTTTATAATTTCGGAAAGTTTCACAATAAAGAGAGAATTTAAATATTATTTTACTTTGCACTATTTTCAGCTTCACATAATTCAAAGATGCATAAAACAATAATACAGTGAACTTTTCAGAACCTTCTAGTCTAAAAGAAAACTACTTGAAAGTAGTAAGAGAAAAATAAGCACCCAGATGGAATGAACAAGTATTTAAAGAAACTAAGGAACCAGAACACAAACAGTAAAATAAATCAGAAATGCATTCTTATTAATGATCTAACTTTAAAATTCAAAAACAAAAATTAGTGCATAATATATTACTCCACTTTTTAAAACAACTAAGTAGCAAATAGAAATGTACTCAGACGTACATTAGAAGCTATGTATCAAAATGAAACTAAACCCAAGGAATATTAATCAGGAAGATAATTAATAAAACTTACATTTTCAATGATTTTTGTTGCCTCTTCAGTAACAACTGCACCTGTTATAAATTAAAACATACATTATTATCCCTAGAATATACACAAGTAAACACCGAAACCAAGAGGTTACTTTCCTCTCTCTAAGGTGGTCTAGAGTCTAGCCCAGAATTTCTCAAAAAATAGTACAAGGAAATTTGGCATCAATATCACCTGGGGTGCTGGTAAAGGCAAGGGATTCTTGGGTCCCAACCCTAACATACTGTGTTAGAATCTCTGATGTTAAAGGCAGCTATATTAAATCATTGGGGTTCCTTAAAAAATAAATTATATATATCACTTCCTTCTCTATGCACACCACCCTGCTCGCTACCCACTTCCCTCAGAGACAGAGGGGCATGTTTCTTCATATAAATGTACATGTGAGTATTACCAGTAAGCGCTATTTACACTAGGAAAAAACCTCTACAGTTTACCCAAATGCCTTTACTTCAAGTCATACCTTTTAAAACACCACTCCCTGTGGGCTGAGCAGGAGATATTTTTGCCAATGACACCACACTGGTTATAACTGGTGTTGTATTTGTCCTTGCAGCAGGGAGCGCCACTGAAGCAATGTGTGCCTTAGAAATATTTACTGATTAAAATAAACAAAAAGGTAAGACAAAAGGATCACATGCACATATTAAAAAAACTCTTAACAACTAAGTTTCAAGGCAATACAAAGATATAACTGCATAATGTTGGGTTTCCCAAAGAAAGGCAATGCCAAAGAATGCACAAACTACCGCACAATTGCACTTATCTCACATGCTAGTAAAGTAATGCTCAAAATTCTCCAAGCCAGGCTTCAACAATATGTGAACCATGAACCTCCAGATGTTCAAGCTGGTTTTAGAAAAGGCAGAGGAACCAGAGATCAAATTGCCAACGTCCACTGGCTCATCGAAAAAGCAAAAGAGTTCCAGAAAAACATCTATTTCTGCTTTATTGACTATGCCAAAGCCTTTTGACTGTGTGGATCACCACAAACTGTGGAAAATTTTTCAAGAGATGGGAATACCAGACTACCTGACTTGCCTCTTGAAAAATCTGTATGCAGGTCAGGAAGCAACAGTTAGAACTGGACATGGAACAACAGACTGGTTCCAAATAGGAAAAGGAGTACGTCAAGGCTGTATATTGTCACCCTGCTTATTTAACTTCTATGCAGAGTACATCATGAGAAATGCTGGGCTGGAAGAGCACAAGCTGGAATCAAGATTGCCGGGACAAATATTAATAACCTCAGATATGCAGATGACACCACCCTTATGGCAGAAAGTGAAGAGGAGCTAAAAAGCCTCTTGTTGAAAGTGAAAGAGGAGAGTAAAAAAGTTGGCTTAAAGCTCAACATTCAGAAAACGAAGATCATGGCATCCGGTCCCATCACTTCATGGCAAATAGATGAGGAGACAGTGTAAACAGTAGCAAACTTTATTTTCTGGGGCTTCAAAATCACTGCAGATGGTGACTGCAGCCATTAAATTAAAAGACGCTTACTCCTTGGAAGAAAAGTTATGACAAACCTAGACAGCATATTGAAAAGCAGTGACGTTACTCTGTCAACAAAGGTCCGTCTAGTCAAGGCTACAGTTTTTCCAGTGGTCATGTATGGATGTGATAGTCAGACTATAAAGAAAGCTGAGCACCGAAGAACTGATGCTTTTGAAATCTGGTGTTGGAGAAAACTCTTGAGAGTCCCTTGGACGGGAAGGAGATCCAACCAGTCCATCCTAAAGGAAATCAGTCCTGAATATTCACTGGAACGACTGATGTCAAAACTGAAACTCCAATACTTTGGCCACCTGATACGAAGAACTGACTCATTTGAAAAGACCCTGATGCTGAGAAAGATTGAAGGCGGGAGGAGAAGGGGACGACAGAGGATGAGGTAGTTGGATGGCATCACCGGCTCAATGGACATGAGTCTGAGTAAACTCCAAGTGTGGGTGATGGGCAGGGAGGCCTGGCATGCTGCAGTCCATGGGGTCGCAAAGAGTCAGACATAATCGAGCAACTGAACTGAACTGAACTGAATGATGGGTTGGGTGATCCTGTTTAGATTAGTGTTCACTGGGACTTAAAGGGTGCCTAATTCTCTAAAATTAGAAACTTCAAATGATACTTAATGTGTAAAAATACAGTTATTGGCTTCAGGATTAACTGGACTTTTCCATTAGTGAATGTTAAATTTTCTACACCGAAAGCTTGATTCAAATAAAAATTAACCTGATAATTTTTATGAATAAGTTGGTGATGTAGCTCTCCATCCACATAAGAACACTGATTTTGTTAACCCACATTATAGAATGAAAATTCCACCATTCCTGGTCTTAGAGAATGGATGATAACACAAAAGATTAGCACAAAGCATATGTGGTTAAGGTGATGATTAATAAGATTGCAAAAGTAGACAAAGGCCACACCATAAAGCCAGAGCATATGAATTCTGTCAATTCAGGAGCACCCCAGGCTTTGATGAGAGAACATAACATCAAATGTTTTTAGCCTAACTCAGAGAAGTGCTACTTCAGAGAGCTACTTTCAGAACATGCCACATATCTATTCATCTGGATATTTTGACCACATTAGCTGTCCTACTTGCAAAATTATTTTATTCTTAGCCAGGAAAAGCTTTGCTACCCATGAAGAACTGGTCTACTTTTTTTTTTCTGATATAATTAATGTGTTGTTCTTTTTCCCTTGGCTACAAGCAAGCTCTGAATCAAATCTTACACCAGTAACAGCCACCATATTAACATATCCTCTTCCTTTGTTTGCCCTCATTTTCTATTTTTATTTCTGCTTTATTAACTGAATAGCAATATATCACTTAGTGTAAGTTATTTATATACAGATAAATTCAATCAAAAGCAAGCAAACCTAATTTTCCTAAAAAATTATTGCTTACATATTTATTGATTCCTTGGTACATTTGATTTTGAAAACAAAAACCATCAAGATTAATTTGCCCACTAGGGCAATCTTTAAGGATTCTTAAAGGAAAATTTAAGTAAATTTAGGAATGCTGTGAAATTTTGTTATTATATTATTTACAACTTTGAGTGCTGACAGTAACTTAGCACTGACAGACAGATCCCATTACCAAGTTTAATTTTACCTTTATTTTGTGAAAAAGGGTCATTCATAATTTGCTGACGATGACAAAACTCCAAAACACAAAATAGGTTACAGAAATGTTTGATGTTTCCTCGCCATTTTATGGACTCAGTTAGCTTTCCCTGTGTTTACAACCATCACACTTGGCCATCTGAGAAAGAAATGTAAAACAGGATAGGCTGAAAACTATAAAATAATGAAAGCATAACACTAATCACAAAAACCAGAAGGAACTATGAAAACAGAATGTATGAGTCAGTTGAGATCACAAAATGTAAGGTTCCTACCTTAAGATATTGTAGTCAAAAATATATACACTATTCATTTTATATAGATGCCCTCAATTGAGAGGATATAAAAATTGATCTCCTGTTTTCAAAATTACTGGTGAAGGAATCAAAAGACAGGTTTTGGTTTTTTTTTTTAAGGTTGAGAGGCAGCCTGCTGCAGTATAAAGAATATGGGCTACGGTCACTCCGCTGTGCACCTGGACTGATACATCATTGTTAATCAGCTATACTCCAGTATAAAATAAGTTAAAAAAAAAAATATGGGCTTTGTAGTCATAAAGACTTTGATTCACTCAACAAATATCTAACTAGGTTTCCTTCGTCTTGAACATTGAGATAGGTCCTAGTCACATAATTATGAAAACGACATGCCTTCTCTCAAAGAAAACTATATTTTAGGTAGGTAAACAAGTAAACAGCTGATTTTACTGGAGTGTTACAGGTGCTGTTCCTCTCCTATCAGATTCTTCTTGGGAACATAACATAACCTCCCTGGACCTTATTCTTTTTCCTTATTTATAAACAGGCAATACCAGAACAACCTAACAACAGCAATACTATACCTTCTCTCTTAGGACTGTGAAAGTGTTAGTCACTTAGTCGTGTCCAACTCTTTGCAACCTCATGGGCTATAGCCCACCAGGCTCTTCTGTCCATGGGATTCTCCAGGCAAGAAAACTAGAGTGGGTAGCCATTTCCTTCTCCAGGGATCTTCCCAACCCGACGCTCAAACTACATCTCCTGCACTGCAGGCACATTCTCTTACCATCTGAGCCACCAAGGAATGTGGTGAAGATTAAATGAAATAATATTTATGAAGCACCAGACATGTATTCGTGGTTTAATTAATTGCAGCTTTGTTGTTGGGCTTTCAAAAAAGTAACTTTTTAAAAAAGAAGGTAGATGAAGGGTAGGGAGGTCAGAGTCATTTAACTCATGAAGTGAGAGCAAAGGCTCACTTCAAGTTCCTCAGAACTACTTCTGAATGAGAGCCACTTAAGGCAACATAACTGTGTAAAATTCCAACTAGAAAGAACTAAAAGTTATAAATAAGATCCATGTGCCTTACAAGGAAAGCAAAAAATAAAAGGAACAGCTCCCCAAACAACAATAAATCTCCAAAAATCCTATCTTCTTGACCCCAAAGATTTCATGTTTGTAGTCAACTGAATTTTGCTTTAGGAGCCCACAGCCCATAATTTATTTATTTACCTAGTTCTAAACAACCAATTTCTCTTCACATAATCTGAATATATTTTAAATAGAAAATGACTGTACCAACTTCAGAAAGTCAAAGAGGTATATCATATTTACCTGATAAAACAGAACAGTAAATTTGGTCATACAATCTTCACAACAAAACTCTTCTAACTTGCCCTCCAGTCGATTTTCTACCAAATTAGGGGATGTCTGTGAACAATAACTGCACATCTTACAGTAGTTTCCCCATCGTTCTCCAAAGTCACGGGCAGAGAGGAATCTGCAAACTGAGAATCAGAAGGATAAAAGGAAGATACATCAAGTTTACATTAACCAGAAGGCAGTGAAGTGAATTTCTAGTCTTCAATAATACCAGCCTTAAGCTAACTTCTAAATCTGGACACAATTATTTGGCTCTAGGTTAAAAGATAGTCCTATCTATATTCACAAAACAAACTCATATCACCTTTGAAACATACACTCTAAATATTAGGTTATCTATATTCAGAAACCTAAGAGGTATAAAAGTTCCTTAAGCCGAGAAGCAGTAATTGCCCAGGTACCTCGTTTATGAAAGGGTACAAAAAATGATCTCTGAAGTTAAACTTACAAAGAGATTTTCTATACTCCATACTAATACCATTGTTCTAATTATATTTGGAAAGGTTTTCTTTATTGAGTTATTATAACATTTAAAAGGATAGACTTAGAAGTGAGTTAACTATAAACTCAATAAAAAAGCTTCAAATTATACCTCAAAAAAGAAATTTCTTGAAAATTAATTGTGGATTAATAGCCCAACTCATCACGAATTACTTCATAACCACCACATGCTCTGTGGCTACAACTGAGCTTTTTCCTTACCTTCACTACAGAATGGCTTATCAACCCCTGAGAATCGTACAGTCTCCTTTATAATTTTTTGTAGTTTACAGTAGTCACACATTGCCATAACTCTGTTTTTCTTTTTGTATTCATCAGAGCAAAGCTTGCCACAAAACAGAAACATCTTCCCCTGCAGAGGAAGAACAGTCATTAATATCTAATGTTTAATATCTAATTAAAGTGTTGCTTTATTTTTAAGAAATCTTTTTCTTTCTCACTTCAAAGTAAACTGAGTGACTGTCAAAGATGAAAAGACAAAAATGCTTCTATTGGATAAACTCATATATTCAATGCCTTTTATGATCTCTCTTTACCTTGTAGAAAAGAAGTTCTGGTTTTGTCGCAAACAGATAGTTACAGTGCTGACACCTGAGTCTGACAATCCTGTGGGTTAAAGCAACTTGCTGGAACTGAGCAGGAGGCTGGAGACTGGTTGCAACAGAGCCACTGACGGAGCGAGGGGGAAAGGCAGAGGTGTGACCTCTTCCGGCTGACACTGCTGACCCAGAGGGTGGGCTTACAATCACTTGGGTCTGAGATACGGGCACTGCCGAAGAGTTTGCTCCTTTTGGCTTGTTAAATACATTCTGAATAAATACAGATAAGGCAAAGATTGTATCAAGTAAGAAATAAGATAACTTGGTCATTTTCATTTTCTCATTTTAATAAATTAATTTCCCCCAATGTTTCTGCAAAATTTTCCTAAGGAGTTCACAGAAGAGTTGAAATGGCATATCCCCAGAATAGGACTGAGGAATGTAACACTAAAAGGTTGCAAAAAAAAGGCTGCAGACTAAAATTCAAGCTTTCCAGACAAGATCTCTAGTACATGACTCTAATAAATAAGAGCAGGTCTCTCCTTTCTCTGCACCTGCACACCCATTACCAACCAGAATCTCCTAGCTATTAAGAGCACAGTGGCCACATTGGTTTCTTCCTGGGGCCAAGGATACCACATCAGGGATCTTCCCACCCAGGAAGATCACTAAATTCTACCCTTTCTCTGTGTATTAGAGAGTAAGGAGAGAATGGGACAAGTGGAGGCTTCCAATTCTGTGCCAAGAGTCATGATGTATCTGGCCCAGGATGAAAGGAAGGGACACAGGAGCCTATCACCATGCCACCTATCCAAACCACAGCCTACTTCCATTCTTTTGAAAGGGAGACAGCCAAGGGAAAAAGTGGGAGAAAGGTAGTTTAGGTGAGAACGGTGAATAAAGAAGGACTAAAGCTCAAATTTTGGGCTCAAACATTTTGCAGAAATGACCTCTTGGACTATAACTGAACAGAATCTCTTTTCTTCCTAACTGAAGCTTCATCTTTGATAAGGATGATCCCTTTAGCAGTTAACATTTTGCCATAGACCACTGCCTAAGAGAACTGCAAGGGTACAGTTCTACCTAAGGTCGTACCTGGAAAGCCACCACACAACTGGAGTTGCAGAAGCTGTGTATCGTTCCATTGGACATGGCCAGGTGATACTGAGGGATTGCTTTAGTTTTACAACTATGGCACAAAACCTGGACACCTTGGCAACAGGAAACAAAAAACCAGTGACTAAGTTACAAAGATGAACAAATAAACCAAAAATGTATTAGGGGAGTAAAAATATCAAATATTCAGTAATATGCAAAACAAAAATGAAAGAACTTTATAGTAACATGTACAGCTAACTACAATTAAGTCCCACTTACACAGAAATTAACTTGGAATGTATATGTGTTTTTCTCTCTTTTCACATACGAAATTACAAAATAAATACTTTGATCAAGAAAATCACTGAAAAACTTTGTTGCTTAAAAATCAGCTCTTTGAGGGACTTCCCTGGCATCCAGTGGTAAAACTTCACCTTCCAATGCAGGGGTGTGGGTTCGATCCCTGGTTGAGGAACTAAGATTCCACATGCCTTGTGGCCAAAAAACAAAACATAATACAGAAAATATTGTAATAAATTCAATGATTTTTTTTTTAATGGTCCATCAAAAAAATCTTAAAAAAAAAATCCGTTCTTTGAAACTAAAGCAACCTTGGGTCTTTATTTAAAACACACGGATTGCTTTAGTTTTGTAATAAAGTGAAAAAAAAAAGCAGTTACATTGCTCTTCAATAGTTACAAAACCTATACATATATGGAATTAAACATTACCTGAAGAAGTAACTGTCTTAACTCTGTAAGCAGATAAACAATTGATAGAGCAGAAAAGCTCTGTTTTCCCTGAGTCATTCGTAGTCTCAATCATCTCAGCTGAAGGCCTCAATGATTTCCCCAAGGCATACGGAGGAGTTTGGGCTGAATTCTATTAAAATATAACAACATTTAAATACCGAGTACAAGCATACATATATACATATGCTGTAAGAAAAGAAAAAAGGAAAAGCTACCTACAACCAAAGCCTTTGGCTAAAATATTTGAGCATGATATTTGACAATGATAGCAGCTACACTAAGTATAGATTTTCCTAAAACTGGGATGTGGGAAAAATAAGTTCTTCCATCTACTAATACAGGCGAACTTCATCTCACTGTGCTTTACTTTATTATGCTTTGCAGATACTGCATTTTTCACAAATGGAAGATTCGGTGGCAATCCTGCGTCAAGCAAGTCTATCAGTGCCATTTTCCCAATAGCCTTTGCTCACTGAGACACATTTTTGGTACATCTCGCAATATTGCAAACTTTTTCATTATTTTGTTATGGTTGTCTGTAATCAGTGATCTTTAATGTTACCATTGTACCTGCTTTGGGGCTGCCATGAGCCACAGCCATTTAAGACAAGCTTAACTGGTAAACGTTGTATGTGCTCTGACTCCTACACTGACTGCTCATTTCCCGTCACTCTCCCTCTCCTCAAGCCTCCCTTTCCCTGAGACACAATAATATTTCAGTCAGGCTAATTAATATCCTACAATGGTCTTCAGATAGCCAAGTGAAAGGAAAGTCACATATCTTTCCCTTCAAATCAAAAGCTAGAAATGATTAAACTTAGAGACGAAGACATAAAAATCTGAGGCAGGCCTAAAGCGAGGCCTCTTGTGCCAGTAAGCCAAGTTCTGAATGCAAAGGAGAAGTTCTTGAAGGAAATTAAATCTGCTGCTCCAGTGAACACACAGATGTTAAGAAAGCAAAAATGTCTTACTGCTGATATGGAGGAAGTTTTAGTGTCTGAAAAGATCAAAGCAACCACAATGTTCCCTTAAGTCAAAGCCTAAACCAAAGCAAGGCCCTGCTGCTGCTGCTGCTAAGTTACTTCAGTCGTGTCCAACTCTGTGCGACCCCATAGACGGCAGCCCAACAGGCTCCCCTGTCCTTGGGATTCTCTAGGCAAGAACACTGGAGTGGGTTGCCATTTCCTTCTCCAATGTATCAAAGTGAAAAATGAAAGTGAAGTCATTCAGTCGTGTCCGACTCTTCACGACTCCATGGACTGCAGCCTACCAGGCTCCTCCACCCATGGGATTTTCCAGGCAAGAGTACTGGAGTGAGGTGCCGTTGCCTTCTCCAAGCAAGGCCCTACCACTCTTCAATTTGACAAAAGTCTGAGACAGGTGAGGAAGCTTCAGAAGCAAAGTTTGAAGTGGGCAGAGGTTGGTTTATGAGTTTTAAGGAAAGACACCATCTCTGTAACATCCAAGTACAATGGGAAGCACCACGTGCTGATGCAAAAACTACGAGCTATTCAGAAGATCCAGCTAAGATCGTTAACAAAGGTGGCTACGTTAAACAACAGATTTTCAACACAGATGAAATAGCCTTCCATTGGAAGATTCCATCTAGGACTTTCATCCTACAGAGAAACCAATGCGTGGTTTCAAAGCTTCAAGGAAAGGCTAACTCTCTTGTTAGGGGCTAATGCAGCTGGTAACTTGAAGTAGAAGCCAATGTCACTTATTATTCTAAAAATCCTCAGGCTAATCCTATTCTGCCTGTGCTCTGTAAATGGAACAAAGCCTAGATGACAGTGTATCTACTGACAACATGGTTTACTGAATACTCGAAGCCCACTGTTGAGAGTAACTCCTCAGAAAAAGATCCCTTTCAAAATACTACTGTTCAATGACAATGCAACCGGTCACATAAGAGCTCTGACAGATGTACAATGAGATTAATGTTGTCTGGAAACATGCCTGCTAACAAAGCATCCATTCTGCAGCCCATGGATCAAAGAGTAATTCTGACTTTCAGGTTTCATTATTTAAGAAATACATTTTATAAGGCTATTCCTGCCATAGTGATTCTTCTGATAGATCTGGACAAAGTAAATGAAAAGCCTTCTGGAAAGGATTCACCATTCTAGATAGTGATTCATGGGAAAAGGTCAAAATATCTACATTAACAGGAGTCTAGAAGAAGTTGACTCCAACTTTCAAGGATGACTTTGAGGGATTTAAGATTTCAGTGAATAAAGTAACTGTGCATGTGAAGTCGCTTCAGTCATGTCCGACTCTTTGCCACCCCATGGACTGTAGCCCACCACGCTCCACTGTCCATGGGATTCTCCAGGCAAGAATACTGGAGTGGGTTGCCATGCCCTCCTCCAGGGGATCTTCCCGACCCAGGGATCGAGCCCATGTCTCGTGTGGCTCCTGTACTGCAGGCGATTCTTTACCACTGAAACACTGCAGAAGCCCCTGCAGATTGGTAGAAATAGCAAGAGAACCAGAATTAGAAGTGGAGCCCAACGATGTGACTCAATTTCTGTTATCTCATCCTAAAACTTTAATGCTCACAAAAAAGTGATTCCTTGAGATGAAATCTACTCCTGTAAAGATGTTGCAAAGATCGTTGAAATGTCAACAAAGGATTTAGAATATTAAGTAAGTTTAGTTAATAAAGCAGTGACAGGGTTTGACAGGATTGACCCCAATTTTGAAAGAAGTTCTATTGTAGGTCAAACGCAATCAAAAGCATCATATGGCTAGAGAGAAACTGTTTATGAAAGGAAGAGTCAATCCATGCAGCAGACTTCATTGCTGTCTTTTTTTAAGAAACTGGCATAGCCACCCCAACCTTTAGTAATCACCACATTGAGCAGTCAGTGGCCATTAACATCAAGGCAAGACCTTCTTCTAGCAAAGAGATTATAACTCTCTGAAGGCTCAAATGAATGGTTAGCATTTTTAAGCAATAAAGTATGCTTAAATTAAGATATGCACATTATTTTTTAAGACATAATTCCACTGCACACAGCATAGTATTTACACAGTATAATGTAAATAAACTTTTATATGCACTGGGAAACCAAAAATTCATGCGTCACTTTATTGCAATATTTGCTTTACTGTGGTGGTTGGTGGTCTGGAACTGAACACGTAATATCTCTGAGGTATGCCTATAAACGCTCTCTTTCTAAAGGTGAGGAAAAGACACATTCTGAATAAGTTAGTTATCTAGTAAGCTGCTTTCCTAGCTACAGAAACTGGATGAACTCAATTATGCCTCTAAAACCCTTAATGGATGAAAACTCTATAAATACCATCTTGGAATTATTTAAGGATAAGTTGTTCACTTTTTGAAAGGACCCAGTGAGACCTGAAACATACCTCTTTAAACCAAATATATATAAATGATATATATGTGTGTATATATATACATTATATTTGTGTGTATATATGTATATTAGAATTGCTAATATATTATTGCAGTGGCCTAGAACCAAACTCACAATATTTCTGAAGTATATCTGTAAAATAAAAACTGAAAAAAATTAGTAATTATTCAAATATATTAGCAACAACAAAATACATTAAAAATAATGAATTAATTAGTCATAACATACTTTTCTCATCACAAATAATCAGAGACCAAGTAATCCACAAACCTAAGGACCACCCCCAGAAGAGACTTGGACATCAGTCTGAGAGACAGTCTACCAACCTTGAAGGTTATTTAACTAGTAAAACTCTTTAGCAGGAGACAAAAAAGATGTTAATGTATATTAGGAGATTCTGCAGAGCTACCTGTTTTTCAAGCTGAGTTTCACAATAAAATTTGCCTGTAAGTTTATTCACGTTTTAAGAAACACAATAATAATGGCCACCATCTATAGAAATTAAAAATATTATTACTTACTGAGTGCTCATCATGAGCCAGGTCCCATACTAAGCAATTTTATGTACACTGTACCATAAAAATCCTTCCAATAACACAGTGAGATACTTTAAAAAATTATATTAACAAACTGTAACTTTAATTAACTTAACCAAAAAAACAAAAAACAAAAAACAGAAAAGTAGATTTAACTTACTTCATCTGGATCCAAAGTCCAGGCTCCTAACCACTACCCTATCCTGTCACTGCCACACTGTAAAATCTTTCACTAATAAATTACATAGGGAAGTAAAAGGTAGGAAAACATAAATTGCAAAGTTTCTTTACATAATCTTCTGGGTAAAAGAGGAACACCACTTTCGCAGTGGACAGAATACGATACTAGTAACAAAATCAGGAATGGAACTGATTTGGGAACTGTATACACGCGCACACACACACACGCACACACACACACATATAACATGGATTCTATTCTTGTGAAAACACTAAGCAGACTGCCAAAAGTGGATAAGTTTCTAGAAAAAGGATACTTTTATGAAGATGAATGTCCATTACCAACTGCTGAGAGGAATTAAAGCAAACTCCCTAACTGAAAAAAAAAATTAATTATCATTTACACGTTTTTTAAAAATAACAACTTTTTTTCAGGACTTCCCTGGCAGTCCAGCAAGACTCTGTGCTTCCAATGCAGGGGGCACAGGCTCAATCCTTGGTCAGGGAACTAAGATCCCACATGTCACGTGGTAAAAAATAAAAAAAAAACAAATAAAAATAAATTTTCAGTTTATTTCTTAAATAACTTTTAAAAACCCCATTTTATTCAGCAACAATTGACACAAATTAATACATTTAGTAACAAAACTAATACTAATAGAGTTAAAGTAAAAAAAAAAAGGAGTTGGAAAACAGAAAAATGCAAAAAAAGAAAAAAAATACCTAAAGCATTCTAAAAAAGCAGTGTTGCCAAACCAATGACAATTAATTCCAAAACACACTTAAAATACATACTTTCTAAAATGAAAAAGATATGTTTTATATTTGCTGATTATATCATTTTTTAACTCTTGGTCATAGTTTATCCACAATAATATGAGGTTTTCTTCACTATCAATAGAGCACAAAATATTTCAGACTCATAGCAAACCATGAAATTATGTTTGTGAATTTGTGGCCATGAAGGAAACCCTAAAGAATGATCTAGTTCATCTATATTATCTTACTATCAAAATCAACCCTTACAGTTTCAGAATCTACCCCATTTTTCTGGAGGGGAAATCACACACCAGGGTCAATTGGTGGGAAGAGCTCACTCTCTTCTGCACTTCGTCCCTGTGCCGCCATCTGGAAAGGGGCGAGCCTGCAGAGCACGTGAGACGGCTATTCGTACCTGCTTATATGCTGTGATACTTGTGGAACTAAACACCTTCTGGGACTGGCAGAGGCCAGAGCTACTGTAGCAGTAGCTCCCACAGTTCTCACAACAGTTCATGCTGAGGTTGTTGGCAGAATGAAATTTTGAAAAACAGGCATCGCTACAAAGACCATGTACCACATTTTGATATTTAACTTCAAATCGAATCTAGGAAAGAAAAACACACACAGATACAAAGTAAGCAGAGCCAGTAGAAAACCTCTGATCTGTGAACAGAATCTCAATAAAGACGAAATAGAACTTACATCAGCATTCTTCTGACACATACTGCACTTAGTTGAAATGCTACTGGTATATATGGTAACAACAGGTTTTTTCTTTAGCTCATAAGAAGAAAGGCATGATTGGCTGCAGAAATCTTTGCTGGGAGAGGAATTTTCAAATTGGGTTGTGATCACATCCTTTGGATTTAAAATGTCTCTAAAAATAAATAACAAAGGCAAAATGAAATGTGTTCTTCCTAATTGTAATTTCTTCCTCTTTGTGGCTAAAATAACTACATTTACTAAGGGCAGCTATTGTATAAGTAGAAAATGGCTGGCCCTGGGAAAGGCTTCTGGAAAACTGGGTTTGATGATTAGCTCTATTACTTCTCAGCTGAGGGACAATGAGTGAGGCAACGGGCAATTACTGGCTCAATTTCCTCATGTATAAAATGGAGTTCATAAAACTTAATTTATAGATGTGTTGAGGGAGAATTACATTTAAAAGATATCCAGCCAGATGCTCATGAAAAAAACATTGAGGCTTCCAGTTCCAACCAAGTTTCAATCTACCGGAGCCAAAAAGAACAAGTGTCCATCCCACAACTTCAGACCACAAAACATTTGTCCTCTTATGAGCCAGTAGCTGCCAAGAGTAGAAACATAAATGAAACAACGAATGAAAAAATTTTTATTCAAATGTAAGATTTGAGAAACATAAATTATCAAAGATTTGCATTAAAAATTAGCATGATATAGAAAACTTCACTGTAACTGAAGAGATCCAAGAAACAAATGACAAACAAAAGGGTTATTAAGGCTTGGTATCAGAGGACAGATGGAAATAAGAATAAGACAAAAAGAACACAAATAACTGAGTTCTTCTATGAGACTCCTATTTTGTGAGAGCTCACTGTTACAATAAGCACTGCCAGTAAAAACAGAGGCTAAGTTATTGCCATTCTTCTGACAAGTATAAAAACTGAAGGAAATAGTCATTAATTAGAAACACTAGTGCAAGCCACATAGTAAAGAATAATAATGGCAATAATATTATGTACTATAATAATGTACTGGGTAATTACTACGTACCAGATATTTTTCTCTTTACTCAAATTATCCAATCTAATGATCACAAAAAACTCTATAAGGTAAGTATCATTGGGAGACCAAATCAGAAAGGTTAACAGCTTGTCTTTCAGCTGGGTAAGCAGTGAAGCCAGAATGTAAATCAAGGCAGTCTGATTCTATCATCCACACAGTTCATCATTCCACCATTCTACCTTCCATCCTGTACCTTCATCAACTTAACTATTCTATGGTAAACTACAAAAGAATTTCAAAGGCAACAGAACACTACTTTAATTTTCTGTAACTCAGCCTTAATAAAAAAATAGTGAATCTTGAGGACCAAGTGGATATGCTTACATGCACATGAAATATCAATACTGAAAAGTGATTCTTCGACTAAAATCAAAGCAATTAAGAATTTCATTTAATAATGAAAACCTACAAGTGCCATGTATACATACATATACCAATGACTTTTTAATGAAAACCTCTGCTGCTGCTGCTGCTAAGTCACTTCAGTCGTGTCCGACTCTGTGCGACCCCATGGACTGCAGCCCACCAGGCTCCTCCGTCCACAGGAGTTTCCAGGCAAGAGTGCTGGAGTGGGGTGCCATTGCCCTCTCCGGAACATGAATATAAACGCATTCTAAACCTTACACATCCAAATGTCTATGCTACACCTGACATTTACCTTAGAAACCTACACCTCTCCCAACATCAACACGGCTCAAACACTTTTTCTAACTTCTCATTTAGTTTATAAGAACTCTAAGTACAACTTTTTGTAAGTACGACTTTTTAATTTTATAGTCAGATATCATGTTTAACAGTATGACTCAGTTTAATTATCTACAACAGACAGTTGGTGAGACATCAAGTAACTTTTGGCAACTTGCAAAAATCAAACCCCAGCTGAAAGGATAGATTTATCACCTACCTTAGCTTAAAGGAATGTTTCACAGTCTCTGAAGGCAATGCCAAATCAGGAGACAAAAAATTTTTCTCAACAACAGTACTGTGGTAAAAAGCCAATGACAAGAGTGACTACTTTTAAGATAACAATATGTATTTGGATGTATAAGTCACGTTATATTCTTTCAAATTTAATTAATTTGGGCTTCCTCGGTCCAGTGGTTAAGACTCCACATTTCTACTGCAGGGGGCATGGGTTCAATCCTTGGGTGGAACTAAGACCCCATGTACCTCATGACTTGGTCAAAAAATAAAATAAAGTAAAATTTAATTAATTTCCTCTTATATTTGATATATTGAAGCTTAACAACTAAAAACAGGAAACTAAATTTGGTTTTCCCTGTAGTCATGTATGGATGTGAGAGTTGGACCATAAAGAAGGCTGAGCACCAAAGAATTCATGCTTTTGAACTGTGGTGCAGGAGAAGACTCTTGAGAGTCTCTTGGACTGCAAGATCAAACCAGTCAATCCTAAAGGAAATCAACCCTGAATATTCATTGGAAGGACCACTGCTGAAGCTAAAGCTCCAATACTTTGGCCACGTGATACAAAGAGCCAACTCACTGGAAAAGACCCTGATACTGAGAAAGATTGAGGCAGAAAGAAAAGGGGGCAGCAGAGAATGAAATGGTATGGAATGGTTAGATAGCATCACCAACTCAATGGACATGACCTTAAGCAAACTGGGAGACAGAGGAGCATTTATTCTTCCAGATCAGTTTCATGAGGATGACATAAAAAGTTAAAGTAAAGTATTGGGCATTTTGTAGCAAAAGCAAATTTGAATATTTATTATTTTTTTAATTTGAATATTTAAGTAAAATATTTTAAAATTTCTATTTCCTTTTAGTTGGGGATTTCTACTTTAATAGGATCTACTTTTAGCTACCTAAGGTCAACACAACCAAGCAGAGACAAAACAAAGATCACAAATTATATGTTCAGTTCAGTTCAGTTGCTCAGTAACTATACATAGTATCAAATTTATTATTTAAAATAATAGGATCCCACTTATTAAGCATTTGCTATGTACTAGGTCCTGTGCTAACACTTTCTCATTAAAACCTGAGGAAGTAGATACTATTTACTAATGAACAAACTGAGGCTGAGAAAAGTTAAATATCTAGCCCAAGGTCATACAGCTAGTAAGTGACAGAGCTACTAATACAATCTAAAACCAAGCTCGTTTCTTGCTCCACATTAGTGACTACTCCACAACTCACTATATTCCTAAAATTACATTACCACACAAATAGGCAAAACACGCCAAATTCTTCAAACTTACTGAGATAAGTTTATGATTAATATTATTTTTATCATTTTTTATTTTTCTGGCCACATCATGCCCAGCACGCAGGATCTTACCTAGTTCCCCAACCAGGGACCAAACGCACGCCCCCTGCACTGGAAGTGCAGAGTCCTAACCACTGGACCACCAAGTAATTCCCAAGAAAGAAGTTTACAGGACTCTGTTGCTATTTCTTCCTCTCTCTTCATCTACGCGTTATTATAAGGCAACAATGACCTCCAGAAAAAGCTCACAAGGAATTCTCAGGAATAAATGCATTATTTTTGTGGCCAATTACCTTCTATAGCATTAAATAACTTTCATATACTATTATAAGGGTGATATTATTTCATTCTATACTTTAGTAACTTTCAAGATAACAAATAATTTTGAATGGTTGTCTACAATTACAACAGACATACAATATATGCGTGGTCCTGCAATTTCTCAAATAGTTTATTTCTTTCTAGTAAAATTTAAATTGAAAGACATAGGAAAACTGGTTTAGGCAATCCTTTTTTACATCAAGTCACTTATTTAACTTTATAAACTTTAGAATTTGCAAATTTCTCAATTAGCTAAAAAATATTTCCAAAGAAATGTGCTAAAGAGATTTAAAGTAGCATTAGTATGTTTGAACTAAATACACTAAAAAAATTAAAAGATATAATTAAGAATCTCATACTTTGAGCAGTTTGCACAGGTTTTCTTGGGAGGAGGTAGTAGGCAGACAGATGAAGAATGTCCAATGATGCACCTTGTGGAGCAAAAGAGCTGAGTAGATCCTGTCTTATGAAATGCAGTTTGACCCTTATAAAGCATTTTTTTACAACCAGAGCAAAAAACCTGAAGAGCTACAGCTGGAACTGAAGGAAGCGATACATTTGGGCCAGATGATGCAAGAGAAAGCTGAAAGCCCGGGGTCAACTGTTGGGCTATAAAAACAAAATAAGAAAAAGAAACAAACAGAAAAAAAAAGTTTTCATATCAACATGAACATATATACATTCTCTATTTTTTAGGACAAATTCCCTCAGTCGGAAATCCAATATTGAGACAATGAACCACTCCAGAACAGGTGATTTCCAATTTATTTAACCATGACACACAGAAAGAACCACATTTCACATTACAACCCAGGAGACACATACATAGATTTGCATGAATGTGACTAGGCATACAAAACTAAATAGCTGAAACAACAGTTTTATGAAATAATGTTTCCTTACTATATGCATCACACTCTGATATACAGTTGACCCATGAACAACTCAGGGGCTGGGGTGCCAACCCCATGCAGTCGAAAATCCGTGTCCTGCTATCTCTGCCTCAAAAACAAAAGAACAGACAAATGACTCAATCCAAGGGCAGGCAGCTGAAACTTTGGATAGAATCAGGACTCAAACTCTAATTCTTCCGATTTCACATACTGCGATTTCCAACTGAACATAAAAATTTCCCCATACTTAATTTACAGATCTATAAAATGAAAATACTGGTACTATATTTATTGAAAAAAAATCACCCAAATAAGTTGACCTGCACCTATTCAAATCCATGTGTTCAAGGATCAACTGTAATTATACTCCACTTTTTAAAACTGTGGTCAAGACCAGCCAGCCAGCCTGCAAAGCACTGCTTTGTCTAAAGGAAGAAAATAGACTTACATGATGAGGTCCTTTCCATCCATTCTACTAGTCAGAATATAACAGAATCGGATTGTATCTAACTTACAGTTCTGCTTCTTACCAAGAGGACTGTCACTGACTGAAAACACAGCACTAATTTTCAGTTCACTTTCCTGAGCTTTTGGCTTTGAAGCATGTATATATTCCTTAAAGAAAAAGAAGAGACAGAGAAACAATATAGCGTTAGTACCTGAGTAAACTAGAAATTCAAACAAAAAAAATTGTCATATTTATTTCTTCTACCTTATAATCCTAGTCACCTTCACAAATACCTCAAAAGTCAAAATTTACGAGTTATTAGACTGATTTAATCTTTACAAAAAACAATTCTGTAACTGGAGAATCTTTTATGATACTTATATTTACTTACCACTGTAATCTTGAGAGGGAGGGGATGTACATATACCTGTGGCTGATTCAGGGTGCTATATGGCAGAAATCAACAGAATATTGTAAGGCAATTATCCTCCAATTTAAAAAAAATTGTTTAATGTAATCTTGCTATACACAGCTATTTCAATCCTGAGCACTACTTTTTTTTAGGCTGCATTTATAAGGGAAGAATAAATGAAATTAAATCTGAGTGATTTAGAGTTTAGATCAAATTAGTAATTTTATCCAACAGATTTGCAAGCTGTCCTATCTGTTAATGGCAGAAAAAGATATGTGTTTCAATGCAATCTGTTCATTATATACAAAATCATCACAGCCTAAATCAGATTTATCTTTAATATATCTTCAAAATGCTTTAAAATAATATATATAATCATGGAAAAAATTTTAAATACACAAATCTCCCTTAAAAAAGATTGCCCTTTATTCTGAGATATGAACTATCCTACCTTTGGGGAGAGGGAACGGATGTTAAAATAGCCTTACATATTTCAAAATAAAAAGCTTTTTTAAAAATAGTCTTATTTTTTTGAAACAATGGTGATAATTAGTAACTATATTTTTAATCTCCCTGTACTTAGCAAAATAACTGATGTATCAGTTCCCAAAGTTACTCCAGCATTTCTCTGGAATACTAAATGCCAAAGATTAAAAACCACTGCATGAATTTACCACTTTCCATGGCACCAAACAAGCTACTGCCTATTACACAAGACCTACTGAACCTTCTCTATGGATGAGAAAAGTGAGCTTTAGAGACATTCATCAACTTGCACAAGGTCACAAAAATACCAAGCGCACAAATGGGAATCAAACCTAGGTCTGTTTCAAAACCCATGCTCTCTTCCTCATAAATGTACAAATACAACATAACATAATTACAATAATGAATTCAAACCCTGGCCCCCAAGTGAAGTTTCCCTGGTATAGACTCTCCCATCTCCTTTCACTCACAGCACTTGTCATAATACATCACTTCATATTTATTTGGGTGATAATCTGTTAATGTCTGACATCCCTCTTCCTCCCACACTAGACTGAAAGGACCATGTCCACTATAGGGAGGGATCCCATCTGTTTTTCCACTTCTGTACATTCAACACCCAGCACAGTCAACATAACACAACGGAGAAGACTATGGGCTCTGACAGCAGACAGAAACAAGTGTAATCCTGGTTCTTTTTTTGCAGTGGGGTGGCCAGGCACCAACACAACTTGAAACCTTTTATTGTATAGGACAACGGTTACAGAACCCAAAGATTCGGGAAAACCCACTGCCTGGGCCCAACAAAAGTATTTGCCTTCTCAGTTCACAGTTCTCTGGGCTACACGGGGACAGGCTTTTCCCTACGTGGATCTAGTAGAAGGTCTGTGACAGTAATCAATACAAGAAAAGCCACATCTGAGTCTAGCTGTAGGTGGGTGGGTGGTTAAGGTGGGCCAGCCTCATTTCAATTTCTTGAGTGTGACCTTGAAGACACTGATATGGATGGCTGAGTTGTTGCAGATCTGGAGCAGCGGCTCTCCTGTATCCGTCCCTGGTTCCCGCTCATCCACAAGCTCCACGGCGGAGGTACTGGCAGCCTTGTGCAAAGACCTGAAGCTGCTAGCCTGCAGCTGTAAGGCAATGTGAATGAGACCGATGACAGGCAGGCCCAAGTGGTAGATGAAGATCTCAGTGCAGGCATTCTGACTCCCAGCCCTTCGGCCTAGCAGTTTCTGGCAGCAGGCCAGCTGGACCATAAGGCCAATCTTCTTGTGGACATAAATGTCACTGGGCCTCCAGGGCAGGCGGTGGGGAAGCCACTCCCACAGGGTATACACCACTGAGTCAGGCTCAGCCTTGACCACCCCAACAGGCTCTCGATTCTCAGCCACGGTGTGTGTCTCTCTCCAGTCCACAGTGCCCTCCACATGCTCGTGGCCCAATCCCCTGCCAGGCCACTCAAGCAACCAGCTGGGATACAAGACGCTGTCCACAACCCCCAGGCTCTAAGAAGGGGAGAGAAGGAAAGGATGCACCGAGGAATGACAAAACGCTAGCAATCCCAGTATTCAGGAACAAGTTATTTAATCTTTTTCAGTTCCAATTTCCTTATCTAAAAAGACAGTATTACCTAACCTACTGGACTGAATGTATGGGACATATGATTTAAAGCAAATAAAGTACATAGCATGATGCCTTACAATTAGCCAAAAGTTAAATATGACTCATGAACAAAATGCTAGCTCTTATTATTATTTTCATAATTATAACACCAAATAAATATTTGTTGAATGAATGAATCCAAATTCATTCAGTTCACAGTGTATGTGTGTGCTCAGTCACTCAGTCGTGTCCAACTCTTTGCAACCCCATAGGCTGTGGCCACCAGGCTTCTCTGTCCACGGAACTTTCCAGGCAAGAATACTGGAGTGTGTTGCCATTCTGTCCTCTAGGGGATATTCCCAACCGAGGGATTGAACCCACATCTCCGTGATCTCCTGCACTGGCAGGTGGAGTCTTTAACCACTGAACCACCTGGCAATTCAAAGTGGACATTCTTAAACAGTATACTTAAATAACAATATTCATTTATTGGCACCTGTAAAAAAGGAGAAGTTAAAGGTACATATATAGACTGCCTTCAACTTAACCAAAAATAACACTTAAGGCTCAATAAAAGATTGTCAATCATCAACTCAATCTCTTAATATTTTTCTAATATGCCTGCTACATTTCCCTAGCCAGTTTGTCTTACTTCACAAAGTAACTGTTCCACACCTCCATCACTCATAAGTCCAAACCCCATATATTTCTGACTTAGTAATGTTTCTATTTCACCAAGAAAATAGAAACAGTTAAGTAGGAATTCCCTCAGCATCCCGACTGCCTCCTCCACCATGCCTACACATGGATTGGCAAACTGTCCTTGAACCTTACAGGAAAAGGCAACCTTCTTAGCCATGGCTGAAACAATGCCTGTTTTTTGGGTCCCTTTCCCTCCCCATTTTATAGCACTTAATACTTTCTTTGTGTATCCTAAGCCTCTCTCCACCTTGTCAAGAAAGCATCATGAACTGTAAAGAGGCAAAAAGGTAGTCTATATGGGTTCTTAGAACTGCAATTCAGGGATCACAGATTCTGGAGGAACCCAGAATAGTGTCCCAGTGGAGGAGAATGCATAGAAGATTTTACAGGGAAAAGGAGGAAGTTCAAGCAGGCTTACACAAGATGTTGACTAAGAATTTGGATTGGAGGATAAATCTGTTCTGTACATTCGATTGGGTTATCGAGCACATCTCATCTGTTACTAGAGAAAGGTATGGTTTCCTTAGTCCAGAAATAGTCCAGTTCTTAGCACTGTTCTTTCCTTTCAGCAACTCAGCAACTATTCAGCAATTTTATGTTACAGAGTTCAGCATGGGTACCAAATATGACGACTCTCGAGGAGCCTCAGTCATTCCTGCCTTTGTTCCTTTTACAACCTCCATGTTGGTTTCTTTCCTTTAGCTTATAAGGAACCTATTCCATAGGGAACTACTGCCCTCTCTTCTCTCTCCCTTTACAACCAAACTTAACAGAAAAAGTATTCCATTCTTTCTCTACTTCGTCACTTTGATTCCCTCCTGAACACAATGCAATCAAGCTGTTGCTTCAACTGAAAGATAACCAATTATCTCAAATTGCATAACTCAATAAACGATTTTAGGTTTTATCTTTCTTGGTCTCTCAAAAACATCTGACATCACCAATAATTCTATTGGTTGCCTTCTGATTATGTTATTTCAATTCATCATTACTATTTCTTAGTATCCTTCATTAATCTTATACTCACCCCAAGTAAATGGTGGGCTCCCCAGGTGGTTCAGTGGTAAAGAATCTGCCTGCCAATGCAGGAGACACAGGTTCAATCCCGAGGTCGGGAAGATCCTCTGGAGAAGGAAATGGCAACCCACTCCAGTACTCTTGCTTGGGAAATCCCATGGACACAGAAGTTTGGTGGGCTATAGTCCATGGGGTCACGAAAGAGCTGGACACAACTTAGCAAATAAGCAACAACAAAGTCAATGGTTCCAAATTCAGTGCATCACAAACCCTTAAAATCTTGTTAAGACACAGATTTTTGGGTTTCAGCCTCAAAATTTCTTATTCAGCAGGTCTGGAGCATGAACCAAGAACATACATTTCTAATAGGTTCCCAGGTAATAACAAGGCTGCTGCTTGGGAGATTACTTGAAGCCATTTTGAAGCATTAAATCAATCCAGTTCTTAGCGCTCTATCCTGAGCTCTACTCTTTTCTCTATTTTTGTTCCCTGAACAATGTCATCCACTCTCAAGACTTCAACCATCACCTAGATAGGGTGACCAAATATAGCGAATAAAAATATAAAACCACCAGTTAATTTTAAATTTCAAATAAACAACAAATAATTTTTTAGTATAAGTCCCAAATACTGCATGCAACACGCATGCTAAGTCACTTCTGTCATGTCCAACTCTTTGCAACCCTATGGACTATGGCCCACCAGGCTCCTCTGCCCATGGGGTTTTCCAGGCAAGAATACTGGAGTGGGTTGCCATGCCCTTCTCCAGGGGATCTTCCCAACCCAGGGATCAAACCCACGTCTCTTACATCTATCTATACTGACAAGCAGGCTCTTTACCACTAGTTCCACCAATACTTACATGAAAAAAATATTCATTGTTCACTTGATAGGCAAATGTAACAACATTCTGTTTTTAACTGGCAACACAATACCTACATACAGATAACTGTCTAATCTCTAAACACCACTCTCTAATCTCTAAATATGTGCAAGTGCCTCCCAGGGCAAAATTATCACTTGAATGCCCCCATGAGCCCCTTGAACACAACAGATCTCCAACTACACTTATTACTTCCTCTTAAATCCTGCTCCTAGCCCTTCAGTAAATAGTATCATCACAAACTGAACTTACTGAAGCCAGAAACCTCTGAGTTTTCCTGGATCCTCCTTGACCCTCATACATCATCTACTATCTCTAAGTCAGATCAGTTCAGTTCAGTTCAGTCGCGCAGTCGTGTCCGACTCTTTGCGACCCCATGAATCGCAGTACGCCAGGCCTCCCTGTCCATCACCAACTCCCGGAGTTCACTCAGACTCACGTCCATTGAGTCCATGATGCCATCCAGCCATCTCATCCTCGGTCGTCCCTTTCTCCTCCTGCCCCCAATCCCTCCCAGCATCAGGGTCTTTTCCAATGAGTCAACTCTTCGCATAAGGTGGCCAAAGTACTGGAGCTTCAGTTTTAGCATCATTCCTTCCAAAGAAATCCCAGGGTTGATCTCCTTCAGAATGGACTGGTTGGATCTCCTTGCAGTCCAAGGGACTCTCAAGA
>SJXQ01006501.1:95922-113119 GCA_006408695.1 Aepyceros melampus
ACCATCATTCCTTCCAAAGAAATCCCAGGGCTGATCTCCTTCAGAATGGACTGGTTGGATCTCCTTGCAGTCCAAGGGACTCTCAAGAGTCTTCTCCAACACCACAGTTCAAAAGCATCAATTCTTCTGCGCTCAGCCTTCTTCACAGTCCAACTCTCACATCCATACATGACCACAGGAAAAACCATAGCCTTGACTAGATGGACCTTAGTCGGCAAAGTAATGTCTCTGCTTTTGAATATACTATCTAGGTTGGTCATAACTTTTCTTCCAAGGAGTAAGCGCCTTTTAATTTCATGGCTGCAGTCACCATCTGCAGTGATTTTGGAGCCCCAAAAAACAAAGTCTGACACTGTTTCTACTGTTTCCCCACCTACTTCCCATGAAGTGATGGGGCCAGATGCCATGATCTTTGTTTTCTGAATGTTGAGCTTTAAGCCAACTTTTTCACTCTCCTTTCTCACTTTCAACAAGAGGCTTTTTAGCTCCTCCTCACTTTGTGCCATAAGGGTGGTGTCATCTGCATATCTGAGGCTATTGATATTTCTCCCGGCAATCTTGATTCCAGCTTGTGTTTCTTCCAGTCCAGCGTTTCTCATGATGTACTCTGCACAGAAGTTAAATTAGCAGGGTGACAATATACAACCTTGACGTACTCCTTTTCCTATTTGGAACCAGTCTGTTCCATGCCCAGTTCTAACTGTTGCTTCCTGACCTGCATACAGATTTCTCAAGAGGCAGGTCAGGTGGTCTGGTATTCCCATCTCTTTCAGATTTTTCCACAGTTTATTGTGATCCACACAGTCAAAGGCTTTGGCATAGTCGATAAAGCAGAAATAGATGTTTTTCTGGAACTCTCTTGCTTTTTCCATGACCCAGCGGATGTTGGCAATTTGATCTCTGGTTCCTCTGCCTTTCTATCTAAATATCTAAGATTTATTCTCTTCTCCCACTTTACTGTTGGAATACCCAACCACTGAATATATCACACTCTCTCACCCCTCAATGATTTGGCACATGCTGTCTTCTTTGTCTGAAGGTTTTAATCAACTGCTATAACTCAAGCACTACCCACCCTGCGAAACCCTCCTCTTCTCCCTAGACAGACATAAGGTATCCTTTGCCTATGCTCCCTATGCATCTAACACAATTTTTAAAATTATGGTAATTATATCATATTCTGATTCTGTATCTGTACAGATTATCTGCACAGATTCTGTATCTGTACAGAGGGAGCACAAAGCAACAGAAAGAATACATGTTTAAAGTCAGTTCAAGCTAAGTTCCTAGTCTAACTCTGATGCTTCCTTTGAGTTTGGTAAGTTACCTAACCTGTCCTTCCTTCAGTTCCCTCCTTTTTAAAATGGGGTAAGGATACTTTCCTCCTATGTTTGTAGAGTTTAAATGAGAATGGGCAAGATGCAGTCAGCATACTTTTGGCAGGGCACTGCTAAGTCGCTTCAGTCGTGCCCGACTCTGTGTGACCCCATGGACTGCAGCCCACCAGGCTCCACCATCCATAGGATTTTCCAGGCAAGAGTACTGGAGTGGGTTGCCATTTCCTTCTCCAATGCGTGAAAGTGAAAAGTGAAAGTGAAGTCGCTCAGTCATGTCAGACTCTGTGCGAACCTTCCTTCAGTTCCCTCCTTTTTAAAATGGGGTAAGGATACTTTCCTCCTATGTTTGTAGAGTTTAAATGAGAATGGGCAAGATGCAGTCAGCATACTTTTGGCAGGGCACTGCTAAGTCGCTTCAGTCGTGCCCGACTCTGTGTGACCCCATGGACTGCAGCCCACCAGGCTCCACCATCCATAGGATTTTCCAGGCAAGAGTACTGGAGTGGGTTGCCATTTCCTTCTCCAATGCGGAAAGTGAAAAGTGAAAGTGAAGTCGCTCAGTCATGTCAGACTCTGTGCGACCCCATGGACTGCAGCCTACCAGGTTCCGCCGTCCATAGGATTTTCCAGGCAAGAGTACTAGAGTGGGGTTCCAATGCCTTCTCCATTGGCAGGGCACAGTCACCCACAAATAACTACCTCTTCCATTTCCATACCGTTACTCTCCCTCATGCCATCAATTCACTTGAGAGCAGAGGCCCTATCTTTTTATCTCTGTAGCACCTCTGAAAACAAAATAACTAACACAGCTTAGTGTCCTGGTTAACGGTTTGGGCTCTTGAACCAGACCACTTGGGTTCAAATGCTAGTTCATCTATTTACTAGGTTGTGTTACGTTTTATCTGTGTCTCTGTTTCCTTGTGTGTGAAATGGGAATAATAATATAGTTAACTCACAGGATTTGTGAGTGTCATGTATAAACTGCTTACAACAGTATTCAACAAGTGCTATAGGTCATATATGCAGGAATAAAAGCTCACTGAATAACTGAGTGACAATTCATATAGCTTTTGTATCCAGAGCAGACCCCTAGTACATGAGAAAACAGTCGACTTTTTCAACTTCTTTTCTACTATTTTCCAATATTCAAATATTTCCAATATGCAAACATGAAAAGGAGCACACACTATTTGTTCAATTGGCTTTTCCATCATAGCCGACACTCAATCATGAAAAATTATAGCCCATTCACCTTCAAGCATTAATATAAACCAAAGAGAACTGAAGAAGCCCCCATCCACTTAAATTTACATTGCAAGCTGTCAGTGGGATTTTCTTTACCACAATTTTTATATTCAGAAAGAATACTCAATTAATTCATACTTCAATATTTCTTAAATTTTTAGACTACAGGCAAAGTACAATGAAAGCAATATTGGACTTGGAATCTTTAAAAACTGGTTTTGTATGCCAGCTTTGCCATGAGAGAGACCCTGACGAAGTCACTTACTCCTTCATGCTCAGTTTCCTCATCTGTGAAACACAGGCTCTTTATTTTAATTATTGAGCATATGCAGTCATTGTGCAAGCAACTGAGGTCAAATAAGACCAGACTCTGAAAAAAAAATTCACTGACCTGTAGATGCCATAATAAAAGTGAAAGCACTACACACAATTTAAAGAAAAAAGAGAGAGAGTGGCTAATTCTAAGTGACAAGACAGTTAAACCCTATCTTAAAAGAGGAAAAACTTTCTGTCAAGCTACCTAGTTTAGGATGCAAAGGCAGAAGAAATGGCATGTGCAAAGGCAAGGAAACAAAAATTAACAGACTATACCTTTTTGTGAAATGCAAATAGTTTGCAGGATCATAGATTAGAAAAGGTGGGAATGATGAGCGACAACAGTGAAGAGGGAAACAAAGGTCTAAATATGGATAGTTTGGATATAACATGAAAAAGTTTATGTTTTATCCCACAGGAGGAGACAAGGTCTTTAAAGAGAACAATGTCATCAAATTTGTAAAGAGTACCTTAGAGCTCTTTCCCTGTCGCTGTGGAGTCACATGGGAGGCAGAGGTTTAGGTGCATTCCAAATTCGGCTCCACCCACTGCCATGGCATCATAGCTATTACCCACCACACCTTGGTGCAGGAAGGCATTGCTGCTGGAGGTGTCATGGACATTAATGCTGCTTTACAAGAGGTGCTAAAGACTGCCCTTACTCAGGATGGCCTAGCATGGGGGATTTCAAAGCTACCAAAGCCCATCTTTTTGTGTTTGCATCTAACTCTGATGAGCTTATCTCAATTTGGTGAAGGCCCTTGTGATGAATGACCAATCAACCTAATTAAGGACAATGATAACAAAAAAACCAGAAGAAAGGGCAGGCCTCTGTAAAACTGACAAAAGAGGGGAAAAAAACCCTGTAAAACAGATAGTTGCAGTTGTGTGGTGGTTACGGACTATAGCAGAGAGTCTCAAGCAAAGGATGTCATTCAGGGGTACTTCTAATATTAATAGAAAAGATGATTTAATTAAAAACTTGGCTCTTGTAATTCAAAAAAATAAATAGAGGTACCATGGTATCACTATATAGGATTTTCATGAATGTGACTGAAGAGATAATGTTTAATAGGAAACTCAATGTTATAAAAGTCCAGATGAGAAATAATGAAACAGAGGAAAAGGAAGAGTGAAAAACTCTTAAAAGGTAGAATCCACAAAACTTGGCAAACAAATGGTTACTTTTGGCAAAGGGAGAATTACTATCTGGAGGGAAAATAAGTGTCACAGATACCACCATCCCCCACCCCAAATCCTGCAGACACTCCCTCAGAACCCTTCAGATCACACCCCTTTAGGAAGGCATGGAGGTGATGAACAAATTATTTGGCATCCCTGTCCTGGAATGCTACTGCCTTTGAGATAATACAAGAAATAAAATATTATCATTATTATTTATATTTTCAGTATTATTGATTTGCTTCTGCAATAAAGCCAGTAACTGGAGTATACGGCAAAGGAATTGTCCAAGACGAAAAAAAAAATCACTTTTTGCCAAAACAGCTAGCTGTTCTCTCCACAGTGATCTCCACAGATTTCTAATCTGGGTCCCCAAAGGGTAGCCATATGATCTTTCCAAACATGTTTATCTTATTCTACCAAGTAATACCCTGTAGTACTTTGGCCACCTCATGCGAAGAGTTGACTCACTGGAAAAGACTCTGATGCTGGGAGGGATTGGGGGCAGGAGAAGGGGACGACCGAGGATGAGATGGCTGGATGGCATCACGCACTCAATGGACGTGAATCTGAGTGAACTCCCAGAGATGGTGATGGACAGGGAGGCCTGGCGTGCTGCGATTCATAGGGTCGCAAAGAGTCAGACATGACTGAGCGACTGAACTGAACTGAATACCCTACAATGGCTTCACAAAGTTCTCATTATAAGACCAACAAAAAAACAAAATTTGTAACAAAGTCCTGCATAATCTGGCCTCAAATTACTTACAGTGCCTCATCCTAGAAGCAAGATAGCACAGGCTCTCAAGTCTGATACCTGGATTTGAATTCAGTTTTTGCCATTTAGGAGCTATACCTGTAGTAAACTGCTGTGTACTTTGGTTTCCTCACCTCAAAAATGGGGATAATGATAAGGTTGTAAGAGTGGTGCTCATCACAGTCTAAGCACATGTAAGTTTTAACAAGTTAGTATTTATAATGTCATGGTATTATGATATACTCTACATATTGATATATCAATACCACTATTAGTATTGTCACTATGATCACCAATTATCATCATCATCACCATTTTCAGTTTTAATGTTCCAGGCCCACTGGTCTTGCAGTTCTTCAAAAGAACCATGCATCTTTCCAGATCAGAGCTTTCCTATATGCAGATCCCTCTGTCTGGAACACTATCTTCCATGCCTTTGCCTAGTCAATTGATTCTGCAAAATTCAGCTTACAAATCCTCCTCCAGCCTGCACTCGCCAATCAAAACTAGGCCAGATCTCCCATTTTAGGCCTTTTTTCCACAGCATTTGTCATAGTTTTTAATTATATGTATTTATACAATGTGATCAATTACTTGTGTAATGTCCATTTCCTCTACTAACCTGCAAGTTCTATGAGGGAAGAGATTAAACTGACCTTGCTCACTGCTGGATTTCCAAAGCTTGGCATAGAGTAGACCATAAATACTTACAGAATAAACAAAACCTACTATCAGATACATGAGAACTCTTTGTAAAGATACCAAATAATGGGAAAAGGGTAATACACATTAGTTTCCTCTCACAGAAACAAAGAGTTATCAAGATCTTTTTTCATTCAAGGAACATAAGAGGTAATTTACCCATCTAATGGGGGAAAAAATCAATTTGGGTTACAAGTCAGAAACTTAACTAAAAATTTGAATTCAACAGATACAAGAAAAGAAATTAAAAAAAATTTTTTTCTTAATTAAAGCTGAAATGCTTACTTGAGCATTGTCAGGTTCTTCTTTAATTGTGTCCAGAAGGGCTTGCTGTGGTGCCAGTGCTTTGCCACATTCACCATCCAAAGGTTCTTTCATCCTAATTTTTTACGTAAAGGGATTCCTCAGTCTAAATAGTTTCTTCTTGGTGGTAGACAGCTGGATTCCTAAAACACAACATAAAGGATTGGTACTCAAGCTTATTCTTGTTTTTTTTTCTTTCCTCCTTCATGTGTATCTGTATCAAAAGCTCTGTGTTGAGCGCAAGGTTTTAGGGCTAAGCATTTGAAAAAACAACTCTTCTGAGGCCATGACTATACTCCTTCCTCCCTTCTGCTCCTTCAGTAGCTGCCTTCACATTAAAAAAAAAAAAAAAAGTCTTAGAACAATAGTTCCCACTTCCCTGATATCTTTAAAGACAAACACTCTTGATTTTTGTATGTTGAAAGTTACTGTGAAGACCAAGACGGGAGAGGAAGTTACCAAGCTCTTGGAAGGACCTAGAAATATAGTTTCTGAGACCATGAGAATTAGTACTTGAAGCACACCTCCAGCTTATATATCTCAAAGTGGGGCACACCAAGCTCCTCAGCCCCACCTCTAACTCAGCCTTCACTCGAGGTCTCCATAGGGGCCCCATCTCTGGCCTTACGACAAGCTCTAAGCTCAAGATGCCACCAAATGAACTGGTATGCCCTTAAACTGGTCCACCTGCACCTTTCAGGGTTTCAAGGGGTCCATGCCCAGGAAGAAGCCCCTCTGAGCTCCATTGCCCAATCGTCTTCTTGTAAACAAGATTAGTCATTCAGACTTCCCTTCCCCTAGGAGACAACATATTAAATTGGAAGTAGTAAACCTGAAGCAAACGAAAACCCTGCCAAGTTGTCTTGATCCAGTCAAGCCAGGCATGGAAATGGTCAACGCCAGGCTTAAAAGCCAGTGGGAGAGATGAGAACTTAGATGCCCACTTGCCACAGTTGTAACAATCTATGAGCGCTCATGTCTTATTCGCTCCCCAAATCTTGTCCCCCACCAGTAAGTCCCACGCCTGTCAGTGGGTACAAACAAGGCAACGCTGCAAAACGCGACCCGCATATGCCTGTCAGCCCATCTCTGCGGCGAAACCCCAACGCCTCAGCTACCCAGCCAGACTGCTCTTCGCCCTGCGCCCGCCTCATCACGTGGCGCGGCCGCCGCCCCGCCCCATACGGCCCCTCCCGCTCCAATCGACCGCGCTCACTGTCTGCTGCCCTCGTCGCTCCTGGGAAGCCGTCGTCGCCCCGGGAAGCGGGGATAGAACCTGGGGGCCCCACGCCAGGACAATGAATACTTTCTCTTACTGGAATTTTTCTCAACGATCCATCGCAACGCAACAACCATACAACTGCGCGTGCGCAGCCCCGGTTGCCGCCCCGCCCCCTTCGCTCTTTCCCATCATGCTTCAGATCTGAGCTGAGCTGATTTCCCAGCATTCTGTCTCTGCTCATATATGGCTGACTTCTTAAAGAGACAGAGATCCAACAGTGAGACGCTAGAAGAAGGGATTTGGGGGGAGAACCTAAGGGGCCTAAGATGATACTGTAAGTGCTCTGCACCATTCTTATTTCCGGAAAGGTGACCTACTAAGAGAAGTTGAATAAGTAATAGCTAATATTTATTAAGCCAAGTGTTTGGTAAACACTTTGTTTGGTATGAATCTTTCCACTTATTCCTGACCACAACTCCAATGGTACAAATGTTTCTCTGGGAGCTGTAAATGAAGAGATTAATGAACTTGTTCAAAGTCAAGATTTGTTACATTTGCATTCAACATTGTTTTGGAGATACAGCTCTGATTTGTGAGGCTGTCATTTATTCATTTTGACTGCTATATAATATTCCATTTTATGAATGTGATACAGTTTATCTACTAGTGATGGGCGTTTGAGATATTTCCAATTTTTGGCTATTAGAAATAATACTGCTGTGAACATTCTTGCCTCTTGTGACACATAAGCTAGGTTTATACATAGCAGTGAAATTGCTTGTTTTGTTTATATGAAAGTTAAGCAAATAGTTTCAAATTTATTATTTAAGATTTAATTTAATTTATTTACTTGGTTGCCCTAGGTCTTGGTGGGCTACAGTATGTGGGGTCACAAAGAGTTGGACACACATACTAGTTGTGCCACATGGGATCTTCTTAAGATGTAGAAAATCTTCTAAATGGGGCATGAAGCATCTTAAGCTGTGACATTCAAGATCTACTTTCCATTGAACCTGGACACCCTGCATTGGGAGATCCTCAGACAACTTTGGAGAAGGCAATGGCACCCTACTCCAGTACTCTTGCCTGGAAAATCCCATGAACGGAGGAGCCTGGTAGGCTGCAGTCCATGGGTTCGTGAAGAGTCGGACACGACTGAGCGACTTCACTTTGACTTTTCACTTTCATGCATTGGAGAAGGAAATGGCAACCCACTCCAGTATTCTTGCCTGGAAAATCCCAGGGATGGGGGAGCCTGTTGGGCTGCCGTCTATGGGGTCGCACAGGGTCGGACACGACTGAAGCGACTTAGCAGCAGCGGCAGCAGCAGCAAACAACTTTAGAAAATGGTGGTTTCGATTTGTACTCCCACCAGCCATTTCTAAGAATTCCAGTTGCCCCACATCCCTGCAGGTAATTACTGTTACTGTTGTTCAGTCGCCAAGTCATCTCTGACTCTTTGCAACCCCATGGACTGCAGCATGCCAGACTTCCCTGTCCCTACTGTACACCTTTTAAATTTTAAACATTCTGGTGGGGGTATAGTCATATCTTACTGTGATTTTAATTTGGATTTCCCAAGTTTCTAATGAGACTGAACCCATTTTCCTGTTTTTTGATATCTGGATAGCCTCTTTTATGAATTGCCTGTTCAAGTGTCTTACTCATTTTTGTATTGGATTGTCTGCTATTTTCTTATGGATATGAGTTCCTTGTTGAATACATGTGTTGCAACTATCTTCTCCCACTCTGTTGCCACTTTATTATTGTTGTCCTTTGATGAACATGGGCTTCCCTTGTGCCTCAGCTGGTAAAGAATCCGCCTGCAATGTAGGAGACTTGGGTTCGATCCCTGGGTTGGGAAGATTGCCTGGAGAAAGGAAAAGCTACCCACTCCAGTATTTTGGCCTGGAGAATTCCATGGACTGTATAGTCCATGGGGTCACAAAGAGTCAGACCAACTGAGCGACTTTCACTTCACTTTGATGTATATAAAAGACATTTAAGTGTTTCTTGTGTCCTATCAATTTTTTTCCTACCAAAGGTTCTGATTAATTTATAGAATTATCATTAATTTGCCTTCCTCATTAGATCTACAGTCCATCTTCAGCTGAGTTTTGTGTATGGGTGTAAGATAAGTCAGGTTTCATCTTTTTGATGTGAATATTAAACTGATTAAGTGCTATTTTTTAAAGGTCTATCCTTTCCCCCACTGTTCTTTATCATCACCTTTACATATATAAGTTGTCTATAAATGTGTTAGCTTATTTGAAGACTATGTAATCTATTCTTTTTGTCTTTTTTGTAGAAATATGACTCTGTCTTAATTTCTATAATAACTATATAACAAATCTTGATGTATGTGCTCCTTTATGTCCAACTCTTTGCAGCCCCATGGACTATAGCTCACTAGGCTCCTCTGTCCATGGACTTTTCTAGGCAAGAATACTGGACTAGGTGGCTATTTCCTACTCCAGGGCATCGTCCCAACCCAGGGATCGAACCCGACTCTCTTGCATCTCCTGCACTGGCAGACAGATTCTTTACCACTTGAGCCACGTGGGAAGATCCACTGAATGTTGATACGTAGCAGAAAAGGTCCTTCATCCCATTATGTTTTCAAGAATGTTTTGGCTCTTCTTGGTCCTTTGCATCCCATTATATTCTTCAAGACTGTCTTGACTCTTCTCGATCCTTTGCATGTCTATATGCATTTTAAAATCAGTTAGGATTTTGTTTAGGATTACACTAAAGCTGTAGACCTATTTTGGAGAATTGGCATTTGTTATTCACTGTGTTGGATTGTGTCCCCAAAAAAGATATGTTGAAGTCCTAACCCTCAGATATGACCTTATTTGGAAATAGGATTATTGCAGATATAATTATTTAAGAAGGGGTCATATTGGGGTAGAGTTGGCCCTTAATCCAATATAACTATTGTCCTTATATGAAAAAGAGATGTAGAGACAGACACATGGGGAAGAACACCGGGTGACAACTGAGGCAGAGATTAAAGTGCTGTAGCTTCAAGCTGAGGAAAATGAAGGATTGGTGGTAAACACTGGAAGCTGTTAGAGGCAAGGAAAGATTCTCCCATACAAATTTCAGAGAGAGAATGGCTCCACTGATACCTTGATTTTGGATATTAAGCTTCCAGAACTGTGAGACAATACATTTCTGCTGTAGCACTTTATAACAGGAGGACCAGGAGACTAAGATAGCACTATATAGGGTTGACTCTTCCAGTCCATGAAAATGGTATATCTCTCCATTTATTTAAATGTATATAACTTCAATTAATAATGCTTTATACTTTTTAAATGTAGCGAATTCATATCTTTTTAAGATTTTTTTCAGGACTTCCCTGGTGGTCCAGTGGTTAAGACTTCACTTTCCAATGCAAGGGGTGCAGGTTCAATCTCTGGTTGGGGAGCTAGGATCCCACATGCCTCATGGCCAAAAACACAAAGCGTAAAACAAAAGCAATATTGTAACAAATTCAATAAAGACTTTAAAAATGGTCCACATTAGAAGCCAGCACCATTGCTAAATTTATTTATTCTAATAGTTTATCTTTATATTTAAACGTTTTTAACTCCAGCTATGTAGAGAATATTGAAAAGTTATCTCTTCGTTTTCAAGCATATGATATTTATTTATTTAATTTATTGCCTTATTACACTGGCTAAAACCTCTAGTAATGTGTTAAATAGAAATAGTGACATTGGGCATGTGTATCTTCTTCCTGCTGTGTTGCTTTCAACATAAAATCATTATGTACTATATCTGCTTTAGAATTTTTGCAGTCACTTGTGGGAGATTAAATATGCTAAATTCTTTGCAACTCTTCCCATAGGGAAAAGGACTTGTCTCCCTACCCCTTGTTTCTGAGCTGGGCCTTGTGAATTATACTGAATTGATAGAATATTACAGGACTGATACTATGTGAATTTCCAAGTGTATGCCTTATAGTCCTTTCAGCTTCTGTTTTACATTCTTGGATGTTCCCACAATATATCAAAGTTAGATAAGTTATACTACTGAATGATTAAAAAAAAAATCATGCAGAGTGGCCCAAGAGTCAGCACCAATGCCCCATACTTGTGTGTGGAACCATTTTAGATCCTGCATATTGCTAGATGAGTGCTCAGCCTCATAGGTGAGCCCAGACAGAACTGCCCAACTAAGCCAAAAATTGTAGAATCACAAATCAGTAAATGATTCTTGTTTTAAGTAAATAAGTTTTAAGTAAACAACTACTGAAGTCCACATGTCTTAGAGCCCATGCTCCACAAGAGGAGAAGCCACTGCACTGAGAAGCCCACTCACTGCAACTAGAGAGTAGCCCCTGCTCTCTGTAACTAGAGAAAAGCCTGCATAGCAATGACGACCCAGCACAGCCAAAAATAATAATAAATAATTTTAAAAAAAGAAACAACCTCAGAAGAAAGACTAAATAAGGACATCACAGGTAGAATGTGGCCTCAAGGTCAAGATCAATTCAAGAATGCAGCTGTAAGAATTCATAAAGGGTTAAATATTATTTCGTTGACCCTCTCACTCATTTGACAAAAGAGCTTCTAAGAAGTGTAAGGATGTTGTCTCACGGCAATCTGACACACCCGAAGTATAGTCAAAGCAACTGTCACAGGCCAGCTTTATGAATGTTGTGCCTCAGAAAGAAGTATGGATGTAGGGTGGGGATGAGAGGCTCAGTGAACTCAAGCCTGGGGCCGCATGGACACCCTGGCTCTGGGCAGATGGCAACAGCAGAGGCCAGAGAAGCTGCAGGTTCCAGATGATACAGTCACGCCTTCAGTCCAGGGATGGGCAAGCCTGAGCTTCAAGAGAGGGCAGGTTGCTAAGGATGGTGGAAGAAACTGGGCCCAGCCTGGCCGGAGATGCATGGTGGGGGAGTCTGTAGGTGTGTTCACCTTTTTGCTGTGATGTAAAAGATAGACCTGTCCTTAAATATTAGATCCATAAAACAAAGTTTGTAAAAGCAGCAATTACATTTCTAAGGATGAGGGATGTAAATAAAAAGGTGCAAATTGATTTAAACTTTCCTTAGCATTCTGAAAGTGAAAGTGAAAGTGAAGTCGCTCAGTCGTGTCCGACTCTTTGCGACCCTATGGCTGTGGCCTACCAGGTTGCTCCAACCATGAGATTCTCCAGGCAAGAATACTGGAGTGGGTTGCCATTTCCTTCTCCAGGAGATCTTCCCAACCCAGGGATTGAACCCGGGTCTCCCATATTGTAGGCAGACACTTTAACCTCTGAGCCACTAGGGAAGTCACCCTTAGCATTCTACCCCGCTGAAAATTAATTTGTTTCCAGTTTCATATTGGAAATAGAAGTTGAATATACATTTTAAATTCTTTCCAAAAACAAGGTTCAGGCAAGGGAACAGGTCCTGGATGTGGTTAAAATAGAGATTATTTGAGAACATCTTGAGAAAAGCCCTAACCTCATTCACTGATCCAAATAGGAATCAACATTTTTTTCTTTTCCCTCTTTAAGCTTTTCTTTCATGTTTGCATAAACTTCACATAAACCACGGATTTCAGAAGAAGAGACACAGTATTCACACCATTAATTCAAAGTAAAGGGAGGTTTTAACATTGCCAGAGTCAGAGTCTCAGTCTCCTGTGCTGGGCAGAAAATTGTAAAATGTGCCATACCATCATGATACCGTCATTACTAATTTGAACTTGTTCTAAAAAAACAAGTTAATAGGTTTGAAACCTCTGTAATTCTTGTTTTTTTTTTTTTAATATTAAATTTGAACTGTTCATATTGCAATAAAATAGAATTGTGTTTAATATCCACATAGAAGCCAGGAGTGTCTGTGTCTGTGTATGTGTATCTGTGTGAGTATTTTCCGTATCTCCCCCTAAAGATCTTTAGAGAAACACAGAGCTGCTTTTGATAAGCAAAGTCGTTAAATTACAGAATCTTCACTTGACACATTGCAAGTGACTGTTTTATAGTGAGAAGCACTGATTTTGTTTTAAATAAAGTCCTAAAACTGTGTTAGTTACCGCACTGGGATCTTCTCGTTACCTGAAGTTATCAGACAAATATGAAGACAAAGACTGGTGGCAGATCCATCCATGAAGATGCATATGTCTACTTTTGACCTCTATCTTCAGAAAAATTTCTGCATGTTATGTTACATTTTGTGGTGAACAATGGTGAAATCAAAGATCCAGCAACTTGAACACACTATATTTTGGTGGAAATATAGAACTATTGCTAAGTCACTTCAGTCGTGTCCGACTCTGTACGACCCCATAGACGGCAGCCCACCAGGCTCCCCCGTCCCTGGGATTCTCCAGGCAAGAACACTGGAGTGGGTTGCCATTTCCTTCTCCAATGCATGAAAGCGAAAGGTGAAAGTGAAGTCGCTCAGTCAGGTCCGACTTAGCGACCCCAAGGACTGAAGCCTACCAGGCTCCTCCATCCATGGGATTTTCCAGGCAAGAGTACTGGAGTGGGGTGCCATTGCCTTCTCCAATATAGAACTATATAGAAATATGGAAATATAGAAATAGGGGAAACATGCCCTGGATTGCTAATAAATAATATGACCCCCCCCCAAAAAAAGAAGTATGGAAATGCTTTGGGGGTGCGTGGAATGAATCCAGTAAAACTTCATAAAACACCCATAGAGACTTCCCTGGTGGTCCAGTGGCTAAGACTGCATGCCCCAATGAGCCTGGGCTCAATCTCTGGTAAGAGAACTAGATCCCACATACTACAGCTAAAAGATTCGCTGTGCACAGTGGAGATGGAATATCCCTCGTGCCTTAGCTCCCTGTGCTAAGACCTAACACAGCCAAATAAATACACAAATATTAGACTATAAGGGGTAATGACAATTTGAAATGAAAAAGATCCCTGGGCTCCAACTTTGAATGGACAGAGAAGTTGAAAATTCTACTAACCTGCCAAAATGGACCATTTCTTATGGAAAAATGAGTTTCTCAGGAGGCAAAGCCACAAACCCAGGGAGAAGGCGCAAACACATCTGAAAAATGGATTATGAAGCCAGTCCCAGAAAACAGATAATCAAAGAACATTCCCTGTCCTTAGAGTAGGAGAATCTACCAACAGGTGCCCAAGTTGTGAATTATTATGAATCAATGACTGTTTCGTGCTTTCTGTTCTTCCTTATTTTGCACAAGAGTGTTGCTAGAGTCGTTATGTCTCTGTAGCATCTGGTGTATTGAATGTGTAGGGTGAGAAGTAGGGGAAACAGACAGCTGGTCGTTTTAGTTCATGGGTCTCTGGGCTGGAAAGGTTGCATATGAGCAGCTGCACTGAATGAACCACACCAGAGGAGTTTCATCTTCGTTAGGCTTGATTTATGTAGAGGGTTGTTGGAGGGTGGAGAGAATGAAAAGTACCCCTCGAAGTGAGATGGTATCTTGAGCTATTTTCCTCAAAGGTAAGATGATAATTTTTTATTTTAAACATTTTTTATATTTTATTTATTTTTGGCTGTGCTGGGTCTTCATTGCTGCACAGACTTTTTTCTCCAGTTGCGGACAGCAGGGGCTACCCTCTAGTTGTAGTGTGCAGGCTTCCCCTTGCAGTGGCTTCTCTTGTTGCCGGGCATGGCTTGTGGGTTTCAGTAGTTGCAGGGCTCAGAAGTTGGGGCTCCCAGGCTCTAGAGCACAGGCTCCATAGTTGTGGCACACAGGCTTGGTAGCTCCACAGCATGTGGGATCTTTCTAGATCAGGGATGGAGCCCATGTCTCCTGCACTGACAAATGGATTCTTTACCTCTGAGCCACCAGGGAAGCCCAAAGATAAGTTTTTTAACTCTGTGTGTTAAAGACTACATTTCTATAACAAAGAAACTCTAACATATAATTTGTCAAATAAAACTAAAGTTTATCCTTCTCTCGTGGCACAGTTCAGTGCATGTGTTCCAGGTCATTAGCAATAGTGATTCCACACCATCATTTATAGAAAGAGCACTCTCCCAAATTGTTTCTCCATCATTGAATCTGGGTATAGGCACATCTTCCTAAGAGTGTGGAGTAGGCACATATGGGTCTTAAGTTGTTGGGCTCAGAAATGGCCATAACATCTGAATACATTCTGGCCCTGTAAACCTGCACTGAGGGTGGAGGGAGGGAATAGTGTCATGTTCCACACGACAATTATAATCCCAAAGAAAAGGGGACTGAATTTGATTAGAAGGCTTGCTATCTCCACCATACCTTGTACAGTATTTCCGAAATGTTATCAGTTGGCCCTGATGAATCATGCTTGACTATGTCTAACACTCTTGGATTTTAGTTCCTGTCTTAGTAATACAGGTGAGAAGGTCAATGCTAGTCTAATCTTTTTCTTTTGTAAGTAAATATTTTTTTCATGCCTGGAATTGTTTTATTTAGAATTTTTCCCACTTACACCTCCTGCACTATGCTTATGAACTGGGAAGTTGCCTATCAGTTACAACTTTTTTTAAAGCATACTTCTACTTCATTAAAGCTGAAATGTAGTCAATAGTATAGAAATTTACATATTTACTATTTATTATAAATTACTCCTTTTTTAATTTTTATACCAGGAAGTCCATTTGAAATCTGGATGGCTTTTTTTGAGCCACCAGTACAGTCTTATATAAGTTTCAAGTGTACAACATAGTGACTCAAAATTTTAATTTTTTTGGCTGCACCCAGCATCATGTGGAATCTTAGTGCCCCCAACCAGAGATCAGAACCTGCACTCCCTGCAGTGGAAGCTAAGAGTCTTAACCACCCAACTGCCAGGGAAATCCCCTCAATCTTTAAAGTTTATATTCACTTTATAGTTATAATAAAATATTGACTATATTCCCTGTATTGTACAATATATCCTGTAGCATATTTATTTTGCCATTTTTTTTTAATTTGGCAGCACCTCATAACCAAATACATTATTACTTTTTCAGTAAAAACTTCATGACTTCATACTAAATAGGATAAATAAAAACTAAAAGGAACTAGTGGCTCAGACAGTAAAGAATCTTCCTGCAATGCAGGAGACCCAGTTTCAATCCCTGAGTCAGGAAGATGCCCTGGAGAAGGGAATGGCAACCCACTCAAGTATTCTTGCCGAAGAATTCCATGGACAGAAGAACCTGGTGGAGTCGAACATGGCTGAGCCACTTTTACTTTCGTAACCAAGTACAATATTACTTTTTCAGTAAAAAATAAATGACTTCATACTAAATGGGATAAATAAAAATTAAAATGAGCTTCACATTAGTTCTAGTCAGATTTTGTTGCTAAACGAGTTCAGGTTAAGTAATTATGCCACTAACTGAATTGTGAAAAAATTTTCAATTTTTGGAGCCTTTTGCATTTCAGAATTGTAACTGAAGGACTGTGGACCTTTAGATTTAAACTTTTCCTACTTTTGTGTGAAGTTTTTGTTTATAATGGTAAGAATCAATGCCAGGGTCCAGCCCCGGCAGATCCAGGGTGATTCGAAGGTGAGACAGAGTCGGCGTCTTAGGAAAAAACTTAATTACAGATTATAGAGAGAGATCGGAAACAGATAGTGTAGTAGGAAAATAAGTGGAGAAAAAGAGGCTGAATAACTTGGTTTACGTGGAATACCAATCACCACCTACGTAGGCCACAGGCATCTTTCTGTTCTCCCAAAGGAGAGGAGGCACTGAGGCCTCCCCGGTCCAATCTTAGAAGCCCGGACATAATTAGCAGGCTTGGTGAGTACCCACTCCCCAGATGGGAATTCAGCCAGAAGGGGAAAGAAAGAATGACACGAGGGAATCAGCCTTTCCAGAAACTGATCCCATTTCTTTATTTTTTAGGTTTGCTTATATATCTTTTGTTATACATAGGGATGAATACAGAGTCACACGGGGGTCAGCAACCCCGACCTTTATCAAAATCAGGTGCTTCACATAAATGTGTACAAAAAGGTCTCAGGGGTTTTACATCATCTTCTGACCATGAGGCCTGCTGACATTTTATGACCCTTTCTTTCTAATAACCAAAAAACTTATTTTTTCCAATGGTGTTTTTCCTTAAACAAGGCACCACCCTCCAAATAAAGTTGCATTCCTATAGGGTGAGGGTGTAGTGAGTTACAATCAAAAAAGGAATTTATTTA
>SJXQ01006503.1:0-12639 GCA_006408695.1 Aepyceros melampus
TTTCTGCTGAGGAATCTACATGCTTCCCCATTGGCAACTTTTGAATTATAACTATCTGATCTCATCTCACAGAACCCAAATGATGGTAAGTTTCAGTGGACAAAGCCTCTAAGGTCCTTGATGGCACAGCAGCTGTGTGCCAAGTGCTCACCACTCTCAGTCCTGAGACCAGGACCCATGAACATCACCAGACAGTTACATCCCCCTTCCCACCAGAGGCAACCTCATCATCCTCAGTAAAAGCCACCTTTGAGCCACTTGTCCACTGATTGGCATTGACCCTCATTCTGGAACAAGTGTTCTGGAGCAAGTCCAGTCTCCCTCATCCAAGAGATGGGAAGCTGAACCCTGGGTTGTATGACTCACTCTAAAGCTGCAGGTAAGATAATGAAGACTTTGGACCCAGGAATTCTAGTTCTCAGACCAGGAGACTTCCAGGAAGGGAAAGATGAGAGAAAACTTCATTGCATCCACTGCTGGGTAGCTCTCAGATATCTGCAGGCACCAGAGTGGAATTTCCTTTCCTGTTGCCCCTCATGTCTGGTTCCGATTTTATCAGTAGACCTGCCTTCATGTAGCAGCAGGAATGCAATATTCAGAGCTGTTTCTTCTGGGTTCCAGGCACAGTGGGAGAGCCCCAGCTGTAGTGACCCTAGGAGGCTGTCGTGCAGGTGGTGACNATTTCCTTTCCTGTTGCCCCTCATGTCTGGTTCCGATTTTATCAGTAGACCTGCCTTCATGTAGCAGCAGGAATGCAATATTCAGAGCTGTTTCTTCTGGGTTCCAGGCACAGTGGGAGAGCCCCAGCTGTAGTGACCCTAGGAGGCTGTCGTGCAGGTGGTGACCGAGTCACACCCAACACAGATCCTTAGAGCTCCCAATCCTTATTCAACAACACAGACCTTTGGGTGACTGGGTAACAAGAACCTGCATTCACAGCGAGAAGCATTCTCTTCTCAGCCTTCTGGCAACTTAGATATGTGCCTTATGTTTCCTCAGGGAACCACTGGCTGAGTGAGGTTGGGATCTGAGACTAGCCTGGATGGAGTGGATGTGTTCCTTCTTTGATGCTCCAAATAGACCTTGGGGATTCAAAGGCCTTGAGAGAATTACAATCGCCCTTATTATTTTGTAGGGACTTTGCTTTATGAATCTGGTTGGAGAAAAAGGACAGAAACAGGACAAGGCTGGACATCTCTGGGACCCAGCTGACTGTGATTAGAGTTCCAGCCACCAGGCTTCACAATTAGGTGCTGATGTTATTTACAAGCCACCCAAGGAAGCAAAAGAGGAAAGAGTTTTGGGCAGAGAGTAGTGTGGTCAAAGGGCCATGGGAATCACACGGGGAAGATGAAACAAGAGTTGTTATTTGTTTATTTGCTCTATCGGTTCCTTGGCATTCCTACGTCTGAGAACAAGTACATGGAGATAGTCGGAGCCATTGGTCGTGCCCCTGGAACCTTATGCTCCTGGTGATAACCAGTTTGTGGACCAGTCCCTGAGTCCAGAGTATATTCAGCCTCGTGATAACCCCAGGTTCTCCCTCCTTGGGAAGGCTGACATGGCTCATTGCTGCTAACTCACAACTGAAGCATGGGATGATTTCATGGTGGTTGACCTGTGGGTCAAGTTCCAAGCATGGAAGGAAGATTGGCAGTGGAAGGGTAGCTGTTTGTTAAACTTGTTTACCTTGGTCCTTAGCAGGGTCGACTTCCCTTATCTAGAATGTTTTTCTCCCAGATTTTTGCATGGCCAGGTCCTTCTCCACATTCAGCATCATCTCAAATGAGTCTCTGTCAGGCTTGCTTTCCTTGACCACTGCACTCTCACAAGCACAGATCCAAAAGTGCCTAGATACTTCCCTCCTTCAAAACAATAATTATGGTTACAAATGTGTAAAGGTGGGAGAGGGATAAATTGAGAGTTTGAGATTAATATATTTATACCACTTTATTTAATAGATAATCAACTGTACAGCACAGAAATTCTGCTCAATAGTCTGTAATATCCTGTATGGGAAAAAAATCTAAGAAACAATGGATACATGTGTCTGTATAAGGAAATAATTTCCGATACAACTAATATGAATACAATGCTGCAAATCATCTACTCTCCTATATAAATTAAAACCTGACTTTAAAATAATGCTTACATGTAGAGACCCTTGGAGTTCTTTAGACTTGCAGAATTTCAGATATGATGTTAGAGATGGCATACTGGGTGCAGAAATCTAGACATTATCTGAGGTTGCATTTTCTTGAGCTTTAGTGTCTTTTGCTTCTAGTGTCACCTTTGATTTGTCTTTGAAGAATCTAATACAAGGGCTTGGAGACACCAGCTGTGTGTTAGTTGAAGGACAAGAGGGAGGCACTATTGGGAGAATGAAGTCCCAGCTCTGTAGCCTTGAGTTGGGACATGTTTGAGGCACAACTTATATCTCAGGTTCCCTGTGAAAACAGGCTCTTGCTTCCCTCTCCATGACTTGCCTGATATCAGACTCAGACTGGTTTCATCCTTTTTCATGTCCTGCTTCCCCTGAGACCTCACTGGTTTCTCTGGGAGAATCTTTTTTTTTTTTTTTCTTTTGCCACACTAGGTCTTCATTTTGGAGAAGGCAATGGCACCCCACTCCAGTACTCTTGCCTGGAATATCCCATGAATGGAGGAGCCTGGAAGGCTGCAGTGAATGGGGTCGCTGAGGATCAGACACGACTGAGCAACTTCAATTTCACTTTTCACTTTCATGCATTGGAGAAGGAAATGGCAACCCACTCCACTGTTATTGCCTGGAGAATCCTAGGGACGGGGGAGCCTGTGGGGTACTGTCTATGAGGACTCACAGAGTCGGACACAACTAAAATGACTTAGCAGCAGCAGCAAGTCTTCATTGCTGCTCAGGACGTCTATATTGTCAACAAGCAGGGGCTACTCTGTAATTTCAGTGCACTGGCTTTTCAATCCTGTGCTTCTCTTGATGTAGATTACAGGCTCTAGGTCACTCAAGCTCAGTAGCTGTGGGTCACCAGCTAAGTTGCCCTGGAGTATTTGAAATCTTCCCAAACCAGGTCTCAAATGCACAACTTAAGCACTGGATCAAAAGGGAAAACACTCTGGAAGGAATTTGAAATAAATTACTTTTACATGAAACTTGGCACCATGGCCTATTTATGAGGAGACTGATAGAGGATTGTCCCTGCTTCAAGCCATCTCCTGAGATCAAGACTGATTGAGTTTCCCTTTCCAAAGGTTCCTACAGGGTCGTGAATCTCTCTTGTCATGTAGCTTTGTTCTTGGTTCAGTTTCTCATCCCACACTAGAGCAAACTTCCAAGGGCAGGGCTGTCACTTGACTCACTTCTAAGTATACGCCAATAGATATTGTCTCATTCTGACCCTAATGCCAAGACAAGGCTAACACAAAGATCAGTTATTCCATTATGAGTGTTAGGTTACAGGTTCAACGACTGTAATCAAACTCTAAATAACATTGTTTTAAATACAACACAATTTCAGTTTTCTTTCATATAATATTAGTGCAGGTCTCTCCACAGAGATGAGGGCCCACTTCTTTCTTGTCACATCTTCCACCTGTGCTACTTACCTTTTGTCTAACATGGGTACTTAAGCTCCTGTCATTATATCTGCATTCCAGCTAGTGGGACAGAAAATAATAGTTCCATTTGGAAGAGACATATCACCTCTACTCAAATTCTACTGGTCAAAGTATCTTCCATGGTCATGGCAAACCTTGGGGTGGTGGGCACACAGAAGTACAGGGGAATGTGATCCTACTGAAGAACATTCATGATGAGTAACAAGGGCCACCATCCTTCATTCATGTCTCTGTAATTCATTCTTCTTTGGTTCTCCCCACAGAGCCCTCAGTCTGTTTTAGTCTGCAGATGTGGATACGGATGAGGTTATAAGAGAGGACATGGCCCAGGCTGTACAAATATGGAGAAAACAAGAATGGAAATCGCATAAGAAAGTATAAAAATTCAAAATCTAAAGTAAAGCATGCTTATAATTATAATTCTGAATTTAAACAACTTATATATAATGGGTATAATGATTGATTAATCAATTTATAAAATAAAAAAATAGAGAAATGTAAAATATAAATGTATTCCCTAAACCCAACAAAACAATAAGACTATATCATATTAAACACATAGTAGTATCAGGATTAAGTTTGGAGGCACATTGCAAAAAACTAAAACAACTATAACTTTAGCAAGATAAAGACTTTTCTCTCCCACTGAAACAAATCTGGAGGTGGGCCAGTCAGAGCATGGGTAGTATTCATCTCCTAGGTTATACGATTGTCCAATACAACTGCAGGAGTTCCAGCCATCACAATTAAAATCCAATTTGCAGTTAGGAAGAAAGTATGGAAGGGAAGAGTCCCATCTCTCAGCGAAATCAGCTCCTTGAATGCAAACTTCCAAGAAATCCCTCTTACAGATCTGCTTGCATCTCTAAGTCACCAGTCATGACTAAGAGCACAGGTGCATAGGAAGTGCAGTCCTGTAGCTACTGGGCTCATGGCTATATAACATACTATTTTCAGTTTTGAAAGATAAGCAGAGAGTTGATAATTTTGCAGGTAGCCTGCATCGCCTGCCTTAAAGAACCAAAAAAAAAAAAAAAGAATGGAATAGGTTGAACATCTGGCCACAGTGTTGGAGTCAGGAGAAAGGAGCAGCAATGAGAAACAGTTAGATGGATCTGAACTGTGCTCCAGAAAATAGAGGCAGACTGGTCAGTAGAAATCTTCTGAGTTATGAAGTGAGGATTACACATACTACATGACCCAATTTGTTTTGAAAACCGATTTTCCAACTCAGGTCACAAATCTCTCTCAGTTCTTCAGCTTCTAAATATCTTGTCTTTGTTACCTCACATTCTGACTTACCTGCTCACCTTCCTTATTTCTGTTCACATCACTTCTCCAATAGTCCACCAGCATTACAAGATTCAGTATTGAAATCTTAACAAAACTTTGTAGAAGTGGGTAGAAACACAATGACTATTTTTACTTTAGTATTTGTTTTCCCTTATCAAAGTCTTTTGAAAAGACTGAAATGGCTAGAATTATGGAGATCTCATGTTTCCTTAAAACTCCAACCAAGACTGTGACTTCCTTGGACCTGGAGGGGATGTGTTCACTTTTGGATCCACAGGTTTTAGCAGAACAGTAGGTCCCCTGTATATGAACAAGTTACATTTCAAAAGGGTGTTCAAAAATCCCAATTTCTTCTTAAATCCAACAAAGTTACTTAGGTAGCCAATGAAGACAATTGGCTATATATTACTGTAGTTTAATAGCTTTATGATACTTTCCACACAAATAATACATAAAAAACAAACACAAACAATAAAACAAACATTTTAAATATTGCATACCTAGATAGGGCATGGCAACCCACTCCAATACTCTTGTCTGGAGAATCCCCATGGCAAGAGGAGCCTGGCATACTGCAGTCCATATGTTGAAAACTCAGACACAGCTGAACAACTAAGCACACGTTTAAAAATAGAATAGTAGTAGCATCTCCATTGCCACTGGATTTATGCTTCCTTTCAGACAGCATAATAAAAGGCTTGAAATAAAAGTCCTGCACTATTGTACCCCATACAGTCTGTACAGTAAAGTACACAAATGCACACCAACTTGTCTTGGGTGTGCCCATGACAATGTGTGTCAGATCTGTGAGCTTACTGATGTGATTACACATGCAAATGCACTTTTACATGTTTGGAAGTTTTCAACTTGAACGTTTGTATGTAATAAACTTGCTACACAGGTTTTCAGTGAATGTATGTAGTGAAGGAACAAGAGAGGAGGGTAAGGTGCTGCCTGTTCTTTCCCTTTTTGTGTGTATTATGGCCACGCTGAATAGGAATTTCATTGGGTGAGATTGAGGCCTGGTGTATGGGAACATGGTTGCAAGTGATAGACGACCAGGGTCCCAGGAGGTAGAACAAAAGCCATGGCTGGTTGAAAAGAGCCAAGAGTGTGAAATAGGAGGAAACAAGTTTTCACTGGTTTTTGTGAAAGATTTGGAAAATATCATCTGGCTTTTTGTGTAGTGATTGTGCTGTGGTTTAGAGGAGCAGTCCCTGTTGCCCAGAATGGCAAGAGAGACTGAACCATGAAAATCAAACATGTATGTTTACTATTGTCTATGTATGTCAGGTATGTCTAGTATTGAAGAAATCTAAGTCCTGTAATTTACCTGCTCCCTCCTGAGAAGAATTAGAGTTGTAAAAGAGGGACAGTCCACACTATGCTAGCACCTTCTTCTTCTGTCCAGTGAACATTGATTTCTAATGCCGTTTTGTTATAAACAGAGGATGTACTTTGTATGATTGAAGTCTTCTAAGTAATTGTTCCTTATAAACTTTTGGTGCTATTCTGTGTCCAGGCATATGCGGCCCTGGAGTCTGGCAGGCTCTGTTTCGGCTTCACAGTGCAGTATATGGGGATCTGCTGTTGTCTGGTGCCTGAGGTATATCGTCAGTCTGGGTTCACATCTGAGGGGTTAACTCTAGTTGGGTTTAATTCTGTTATCTTGCTCTTTATCTTCAGTTTGTCCCATGGCCTTTCTTCCCATGTCTCTTTTTATCCCTGACTTCTTTGTGACTAAGTAGGTTTTTGGATTCTCTTTTATATCCTTTGTCATTTTATTCTCTGTAACTATTTTTTAAGTAGTTTTAATATCCATGGTATGCATCTTTAACTTGCCAGTCTATCATTATTAATTATGATAATTATTAAATTACTTATTCATTTATCATTTCTGTATGCATTTTAATGTCCTTCTTTATGGAGGACTACATCAATAATCCTTATATTCATGAAGCTGAAGAATACTGAGTAGTTAAATAGAGACATGTAAAATAGAAATGCAAAGACTGTGGGGAAAAATTAATTGTGCATCAGAGAGCTTTGAAGTAACTTTAAGAGTGCTAAAACATATGTAAATGGAATCACACAGGAAGTGAAAGACAGGCAGGAGAATAGATAAACAAACTTCATAATTACTGGTTGAAAATTTTCCAGCTATGATGAAAGCTTTAAAGCCGTTAACACAGAAGCTCATTTAACTCAAAGACAAGAAATATGACAGCTCTGCTAATTATGGGACTTCCCTGGTGGCTCAGAGGTTAAAGCGTCTGCCTCCAATGCGGGAGACCTGGGTTCGATCCTTGGGTCGGGAAGATCCCCTGGAGAAGGAAATGGCAACCCACTCCAGTATTCTTGCTTGGAGAATCTCATGGACTGAGGAGCCTGGTAGGCTGCAGTCCATGGGATCACAAAAGTCGGACATGACTGAGTGACTTGACTTCTGCTAATTATGTAATATATATTTTATTTGTGTTTTTACTAATTGATTTTGCCCTCGTTATGGATATTTTCTTTATGCATCTGGATTTTTTAAATTTATTTATTTATCTTAATCAGAGGATAATTACCTAACAATATTGAGATGAAACTAGGACAAATATTTTCACAATTTATATGGAAATTTTAAATTGGATTGTGGATGTGGTCACTTTACCTTTGGATGATGGATTTTTTAAATTTTCATAAATTATTCCTTTCAGTGTTTGCAAACACTGCTAATTTCTTGGAAACAATTGCATTTTTTGAATGCTTGCTGTAAAGTTTTTTAAGCTGAGATGAAACCAGCCTTTAGACCAGGTTTACTATTTCCCACGAGCAGGGCAATATTGTCTTCAGGGCCCTTACAATATTGAGATGAAACTAGGACAAATATTTTCACAATTTATATGGAAATTTTAAATTGGATTGTGGATGTGGTCACTTTACCTTTGGATGATGGATTTTTTAAATTTTCATAAATTATTCCTTTCAGTGTTTGCAAACACTGCTAATTTCTTGGAAACAATTGCATTTTTTGAATGCTTGCTGTAAAGTTTTTTAAGCTGAGATGAAACCAGCCTTTAGACCAGGTTTACTATTTCCCACGAGCAGGGCAATATTGTCTTCAGGGCCCTATTAATCTCATGGGAAATATGGGTAATTTCGGGGACAGTCTGAAGATGGTGGAGGAATAGGACAGGAGAACACTTTCTTCTCAACAGATTCATCAAAAGAACATTTGAACGCTGAGTAAATTCCACAAAACTACTTCTGAATGCAGGCAGAGGATATCAGGCACACAGAAAAGCAGCCCATTGTCTTTGAAGGAGGTAGGAAAAAAGGTAACAGATAAAAAGAGAGACAAAATAGGTAAGGATGGAGATCCGTCCCAGGAAGGGAGTCTTAAAAAATAGAGAAGCTTCCAAACACCAGGAAACACTCTTACTGGTGAGTCTGTGGCGAGCCTTGGAAACTCAGAGGGCAACATAAGTGGGAGGAAAAATAAATAAATAATTCAAACCCACAGATTACGTTCCCAATGGTAACTCCCAGCAGAGAAGCAGTGCAGACGCCCACATCTGCCACTAGCAAGTGGGGACTGGGCAGGGGGGTGCGGGCTACATTGCTTAGAATAAGGACCGGGCCTGAAAGCCCTGAGGGCAATCTGAGGGAACTAACTTGAGATAGCAAACCAGGCCCTGGGATAGCTACCCCAGTGAAAAGTTTTAAACTAAGACACCAATCAGCCTGCTCACAGTCAAAGGAGTGAGCAGAGGTAGCTGACTGTGGACTGGCCCATCCCCTGCCAGGGACAGGGGAGCTAGGGCAGCCAGAGCCAGAAGGGGGCAATTGTGGCCCCAGAGAGGCATCATCTACCTAACCGCAAGCAGGCTTCGTTGCTAAACAAGTCTTCTTGGGATTCTGGACAGTCAATATCCTCCTGAGGTGTGAAAGTTGTACACCCAGAAAACTGAGCAGCAGGGAAGGGAGAAGTAATAAGCATGAGCGACCGCGTTCACCAAACACCTGGTCACCTGAACAGCTCAGACCTGGGAAGGGCTCAAGACGCAGGCCCAACCGAGTCTGTGCCTTTGAGGAGTACCCGAGTACCTGAACCTGAGTGGCTTAGACCTGGGCAGTACATGCAACCCAGGGCTTGCCTCAGAAAGTTCCTGGCAGAGCAACCAAGAGCCTGAACAGTATAGACTGGGAAAGCACACACTTTGTCTATACTGGGTCTTAGTGTGGTATGCAGGATCTTCCCTGTGGTAGGGACTCTCTATTTGAGGAGGGCAAACTCAGTTCTTGCAGAGTGTAAACTATTTGAGACCTGCAGGCTTAGTGGCTCAGTGGTATGTGGCATCTTAGTTCTCTGGCAAAGGAACATACCTTTGCCATTTGCAAATGCTTTGCATTACAAAGCAGATCCTTAACCACTGGGCAACCAAGGAAGTCCCTATATTTACTTTTTATTACATATTACATGTTTATTATTTTGGGTACTGTTCATTTCCCTTGTAGATCCAGATTTTCACTTGTTTTAAATTCCTTCTGACTTGAGGCCTTTTAGAAAATATTTATTACATTTGTCTGTTGGTGGAGATGCAATCTTGTAGTTGTTGTCTGTCTGAGAAAGTATTCTATCTTGTTTTTGATATGTGTTTCTCTTGGGTATAGAATTCTGAGTCAATTATATTTTTCTCAGCAATTAAGATGTGGTGCCATTGTACCCTGGCTAACATTGTTTCATTTGCTTAATCTGCTGTCATCCCCATTTTTTGTTCTACTGTGTCTGTGTTTCCTTCTGATTACATTTCTTTGGTTGATTGTCTTAATCCTTGAATTATGATGTGCCTTTGTAGAGCTGTCATATTTCTTGTCTTTGAGTTAAATGAGCTTCTGTGTTAACGGCTTTAAAGCTTTCATCATAGCTGTAAATTTTCAACCAGTAATTATGAAGTTCGTTTATCTATTCTTTTTGGTTGATTGTCTTAATCCTTGAATTATGATGTGCCTTTGTAGAGCTGTCATATTTCTTGTCTTTGAGTTAAATGAGCTTCTGTGTTAACGGCTTTAAAGCTTTCATCATAGCTGTAAATTTTCAACCAGTAATTATGAAGTTCGTTTATCTATTCTCCTGTCTTTCACTTCCTGTGTGATTCCATTTACATATGTTTTAGCACTCTTAAAGTTACTTCAAAGCTCTCTGATGCACAATTAATTTTTCCCCACAGTCTTTGCATTTCTATTTTACATGTCTCTATTTAACTACTCAGTATTCTTCAGCTTCATGAATATAAGGATTATTGATGTAGTATGCATTTTAATGTCCTTCTCTGCTAATTATGTAATATATATTTTACTTCTGTTTTTACTAATTGATTTTGCCCTCATTATGGATATTTTCTTTATGCATCTGGATTTTTTAAATTTATTTGTTTATCTTAATCAGAGGATAATTACCTAACAATATTGAGATGAAACTAGGACAAATATTTTCACAATTTATATGGAAATTTTAAATTGGATTGTGGATGTGGTCACTTTACCTTTGGATGATGGATTTTTTTAATTTTCATAAATTATTCCTTTCAGTGTTTGCAAACACTGCTAATTTCTTGGAAACAATTGCATTTTTTGAAGGCTTGCTGTAAAGTTTTTTAAGCTGAGATGAAACCAGCCTTTAGACCAGGTTTACTCTTTCCACTAGCAGGGCAATATTGTCTTCAGGGCCCTATTAATCTCATGGGAATTATGGGTAATTTCGGGGACAGTCCGAAGATGGTGGAGGAATAGGACAGGGAGAACACTTTCTTCCCAACAGATTCATCAAAAGAACATTTGAACACTGAGTAAATTCCACAAAACTACTTCTGAATGCAGGCAGAGGATATAAGGCACTCAGAAAAGCAGCCCATTGTCTTTCAAGGAGGTAGGAAAAAATGTAACAGATAAAAAGAGAGACAAAATAGGTAAGGATGGAGATCCGTCCCCGGAAGGGAGTCTTAAAAAATAGAGAAGCTTCCAAACACCAGGAAACACTCTCACTGGTGAGTCTGTGGTGAGCCTTGGAAACTCAGAGGGCAACATAAGTGGGAGGAAAAATAAATAAATAATTCAAACCCACAGATTACGTTCCCAATGGTAACTCCCAGCAGAGAGGCAGTGCAGACGCCCACATCCGCCACTAGCAAGTGGGGACTGGGCAGGGGGGTGCGGACTACATTGCTTAGAATAAGGACTGGGCCTGAAAGCCCTGAGGGCAATCTGAGGGAACTAACTTGAGATAGCAAACGAGGCCCTGGGATAGCTACCCCAGTGAAAAGCTTTAAACTAAGACACCGATCGGCCTGCTCGCAGTCAAAGGAGTGAGCAGAGGTAGCCGACTGTGGACTGGCCCATCCCCTGCCAGGGACAGGGGAGCTAGGGCAGCCAGAGCCAGAAGAGGGCAATCGTGGCCCCAGAGAGGCATCATCTACCTAACTGCAAGCAGGCTTCGTTGCTAAACAAGTCTTCTTGGGATTCTGGACAGTCAATATCCTCCTGAGGTGTGAAAGTTGTACACCCAGAAAACTGAGCAGCAGGGAAGGGAGAGGTAATAAGCATGAGCGACCACATTCACCAAACACCTGGTCACCTGAATGGCTCGGACCTGGGAAGGGCTCAAGACACAGGCCCAACTGAGTCTGTGCCTTTGAGGAGTACCCGAGTACCTGAACCTGGTGGCTAGACTTGGGAAGTACTTGCAACCCAGGGCTTGCCTCAGAAAGTTCCTGGCAGAGCAACCAAGAGCCTGAACAGTATAGACTGGGAAAGCACACACGCCATGAGCAGGGGCAAACCCAGTGTGCCTGAGACACTGGGAGCACTCCCCACACACCATTGATATTTGTTTGCAGTGTTTCTCCCTCCCCACAGCATGAGTGAACAAGTGAGTCTAAAAAATTTGCCCACCACCACTCCCTTTGGTCAGGGCAGATATTAAACACTGAAGAGACCAGCAAACAGAAGAAGCTAAAGCAGAGGGAACCACTCTGGAAGTGACAGATGCAATAGGTTAAAACCATACAGTTAGCACCGACTACATAGGAAGGGGCCTATAGATCTTGAGAAGTATAAGCTGAATCAAGGAACTATCTGAAAGTGAACTGACCCCACACTATCCACAACAACACCAGAGAAAGTCCTAGATATATTTTTACTATTTTCATTCTTTAAATTTAATTTTTAAAATTTTTGAGTCCTCTACTACTCCTCTAAATTTCATGTTTATAACCTACTATTACTTAAAAAAAAGACCCTATGTCTTAAAGCAAACTATATATATATATATATAATTTTTGTGAGTTTTTTTTCTTCTTTTTTAATATTGTATTTTTGAGAATCCAACCTCTACTCTAGATTTTTAACGTTTGCTTTTTGGTATTGTTTTCAATTTTGTACCTTTAAGAACCCAATATTCAGTAACCATTTTTACCTGGGTGCGAGATCACTGGCCTGATTGATCTCTCCACCTGTGGATCTCCTTTTTCTCCACCAGGTCATCTCTATCTCCTCCCTACCCCTTCTCTTCTCTACTCTGCTCTGTGAGTCTGCATGTTCCAGACTGCTGAGAACACTTAGGGAACTGATTACTGGCTAGGTCTGTCTCTGTCTCTTTGACTCCCTGCTTTATCCCCCTTGGCCACCTATGTCTCCTTCCTCCCTCTTCTCTTCTCTGTGTAACTCTGTGAATATCTCTGAGGGATC
>SJXQ01006504.1:0-31186 GCA_006408695.1 Aepyceros melampus
AAAGCCGCTCAACTTAATTTGTAATCAAAAAAATACAAAATGAAACTATAATTGGCTCTCATTTTATGCATACCAGATTGACAAATGTTGAAAAATCTGACAGTCTCAGGTGTTGATAAGGATGTGGGCTATTGGGAGCTCTTAAATGCTGTTGGTGGGAGAATAAATTAGAATAACTATTTGGGAATCACTTGTCCCTCAAATAATTATCTTAATCATGCACATTGTTACGATAAAGCAATCTCATTCCTAAGTATACAAACCCTAGGGCAGAAGTCTTCAGGCTGAGTCACTCATGTATCTCAAAGTATATGAAGACTTTTCAAGATAATTTGAAAGGAATAGATTTTCAGATCCTTAATTCCCTACGCCCACTTGTTTAAACCATGTGTGTGTGAGAACGCATCTCAGCCAGTTTCTGATGTCTTCTTCTCCATCTCTCCTCGAGCCAAAGATATCCTCTCATCCATCCTGAATTGTACCAGGGTACACTGACCCCAGGTATAAAAATCATCAGGATGCCAAACAATGGAACAAATTTAAAAACTGTTGTACATTCAGTGAATGACTGTAATGACTGACTTAGACAGCCTTATGGTGACAGGTGGTTTCTAATCATCCCCTTTCACTTATTTAATGGAAGATCTAATTAAGGCACTTATTGATAGGTCATTAAAAATAGTGTTTTACTATAGATCACTGTGTGATTTTGATATATAACTTAGAAACAATTCAATGAACTGAAATACATTAGTTATTAGTCAGTTACCTTCTTCCATTGACACTTAAGTGAATAAAATGTCTTAGTGCTTATTTTTATTAAAAACTGGATCTGAATTCTGTTTTATTTAGTGATAAATAATAGTCATTCTTGGATATATGAATTGACAAGAATGACTGCCTCAAAACAAGTATGAACTTCATTAAGGGATATTTGGGCTTCCCTGGTGGCTCAGACTTTCACTTAAAGGATATTTACAATATAATTTTACTTTTTATGTTTAAGAATTATCAAAATATGAAACATTAGCTATTTTCATCAATTATGCATTACTACTAGTTGTAAAATCATAACTTAATCCCACATAAAAATTTAAAAAGGATTTTATAGTCAGAGGAAGTCTCATTGTTTAAATTTAAATTTTATATGTACTTTTATTGCAGAAAATTATAGAAGTAAGATCAATAAAGCACACTGAATCATAACAATTACAATGCATTAAGATTATATGAGCAAAATAAATAGAAGAAGTTTGAGAAAAAAAGGACGCTTTAAGGTTAATGTATTTTAAAGTGGAGTCAAAATACGAAGTAGAATGCAATACTACTTCATAGCATTTTAAAGAAAACAATACTTACTCTTATTACATATAAGCAGATCATACTATATGTAACGAGAATAAATACCATTTTCTTTAAAACACTACTCCTGTTATATGTGTGTGTATACGTCTACAGGCTTCCCTGGTGGCTCTGTGCTAAAGAATCCCCCTGCAATGCAGGAGAGCCAGGTTCGATCCCTGGGTTGGGAAGATCCTGTAGGAATGTGTGAGTATCCATGTATATAACGAATCATGATGTAAAATAATTTTCATGTGAAAGTAACAGCAAAAATCACCCCGATTCAGGTCATTCTGATGCACCAATCCACATAACCAGAAACAGTAACCTAGGAGCAGAAAGAGTGAAAGATTGCAGGACTTTGTCCTACCAAACAGATATTTTAACATACATGCATTTGTATGTATATGCATGCATAAAATTATTTAAGATCTCAAAATATTTATTTGGGAATCCACCTGAACTCCTGAGGAAGAATTGATAGTGAATAATACAGTTTTTAGGAGGCCCTGGAGTGCCAGACACAGTCAGTAGCAAGAAGAATCCTAAATTTTAGAAATAAATTTCAAGAAAAAGAAACAAAAACACGAATATACCACCATAGTATGAATTAAGTTGATGGGGAGAAAAATCCTACGAAAGCAAACAGATCTAGCTCATTCAAAAACACAGACACTTAGGTGAACATTGAGTTTGAGAAGACGTTATAAGAGTCTTACAACAAAAGGACTACCCTGGTGGTCCAGCGGTTGGAAGTCTGCCTGCCAATGCAGGAGACACGAGTTGGATCCCTGGTCCAGGAAGATCCCATGTGCAGTGGGGCAACTAAGCCTGTGCCACAGTTACTGAGCCTGTGCTCTAGAGCTTACGAGAGGCGACTGCTGAGCCCACTGCTGCAACTACTGAAGCCTGTGTACCCTACAGCCTGTTCTCCACAATGAGAAGCCACCTCAGTGAGAAGCCAAGTACTGCAACTAGACAGCAGTCACCGCTCACCACAACTAGAGAAAGTCATGCAGCAAGGAAGACCCCTGCAGACACAAACAAATATTAAATAAAAAAAATAATAAACAAGCCTGATGAAGAGAAGGTTAGGAAGTTGACATCTCCAGAAGTAGATCTCAAAATAGGGCTTCATGTACAGGAAGTTATTGAAGAAGTGTTCCCAGAAAAATGTGGATGGAGCGAGAGAATCAGAACAGGGAAGGGGAGGAAGCCAAGAAAGGGTGTGATTTTAGACAGTCTAAGCCCCAGTCATGCCTGATCTCATCGGGATCTCTGGAATGTAAATTCTATCTCGGAATTTGTCCTCACTGCAGGCAAAGGATCTGGGCTTTCATATAACAAGTCAGTCATTGCCTAAGGGCCCTGCTGGTGACTTCCCAGGAACTTTCTGCTCTCTGCATTTGCAGGGAAAGTGGTCCTAGACAGGGTACGCACTTTGTGTGAAAACAAGGCACATAGAACCTGGAGATGGACACACAAGATCAGGAATGTGAGGGGACCTGGGTAGAGCTAGAGCACCACTGATAATGTCCACTATCCTTTGAAACAGTAACTTTGAAGTGATCAAGGTTTGTTCTTCCAACCATATACTAGCTAGAAATGCTTTGGGCTGGGTTAAATGGTTAAAGAAATAGGATAGTACAGTGGTCAAAGAACAGGCTATGAACATGAATCTTGTAGATTCAAATCTTAGGTAATAAATTTACACAGACTAGTTAATTTCTGTGTCTCAGAATCCTCTTCTAGAAATGCAGACAATAATGGTGAGAATTGTAAGAATTAAAGTGAATATTTGTAAAATACTTGAAGTACCCATGTACATAAAAGGGTGCCTGAAATACAGTGAGTGATATATAAAGAAATAACTTAAAATTTGTCTTACTTAAATAAGAAAATAGTTTTATTGATACATATTTTTATTAATTCCTAGAATAAATTTTATTTTAATAAGTTTATTAATTCCTATAATAAGATACCAAAGGAGGTAGAGACTGTGTTCCCTCCACCTCTGACAACAACCCGGGCTTTATTTGTAGGAATGCGATAATAAATTCTGTGCCTATTCATTTTTTAACAAGTAGAATACCACCTATTTTTTGTTTGTTTGTTTCACATCTTGCTTAAAACAAAATTCATACATCTTTCCATATCAGCATATGCTCTTTAAAATCAGTACAGTGTTCCATTATATGACTATACCATCATTTGCTTTACACTTTGCACACTAATGAGCACTTGCTTGTTTACAAAGCAAGTGCAACATGTACTGTAATGTATGTCATTTTGTGTATAGACCTTTGGATATTTATATGAATATATTTGCATAGTAACATTGAGATGAAGCACTTGATGTGACCCCACTTTGTGTAGACTCTTATGGTAAGGATTAAGAGGAATTCAGGAAGATGGGAAAATGATAGAACATGTTAAAATGAGAAATTTAAATATATTCCACATGACATAGAATATTCTGTGGTTAAATTAAGAAAATGAGAATCCCAGGGACGGGGGAGCCTGGTGGGCTGCCATCTATGGAGTCGCGCAGAGTCCGACATGACTGAAGTCAGAAGCAGCATGCTAAAAACTATGACTGAATATTTAAAATTCAATGTGACTGACCCTATAAGGAAATCTACCATCAACAAGTTCTTCTTATCTCCATGGACAATCATTAAACAACTATCTCAGTGCCTGCTATGTGTCAGACACTATGAATTCAGTACTAAGTAGAACAGACAAAAGGTTCAACCTCTGTGATGCTTAGAAATTAGTATATCATGAAATATAAATAGTCCTACAAAAAAAGGAATGTTTGGAGAGCAAATGAGATCGTGGCAATATAAAACATAACAATGAAATTTTCAAGAGAAGGACTGAACAAAAAAATTAAAGATAGTAGAAAAGAGAGAAAATAGCATAGAAAAGATTAGACATTTGATTGAACCAAGTTAAGTGTTTTAACAAATGATAAGAATTCTAAAAATGGGGAATAAAGAAAGAAGTAGAAAGAAAAATATGAAAAAAAATTCCTCAGAAATAAAGAACAGGGTTTGTCAAGGTGAACTGACATTGGTATACAATGGGTGAGTATAACACAGTGTTGCAGTTTGAGAAGATGGAGGGCAAGAGAAGATTCTAAGACCTTCCAACAGAACAGAGATTTATTCACATGATCGATATCTAAAAGGCAAAAAACATCTTAAGAGTAATATTGAAATCTAGAAGACAGCGAAACAATACTTTCAAAATTCTGTACAATTATTTTTAATCTAGTTTTTTTTTTTTCAATTAAGCGTGAAGGTAGGCATGGATTCAAAATTTCACAATCTTGCAAAAGTTTCTAAAGGATGCATTTCTCTAGTAGGAGTGAGTTTTCTGAGAAAAAGATAATATCCATGAATGGGAGAAACAAACACAAGAATGAGTTAAGGGGAAATTTCAAGGGGACAGCCATTCTTCTGACCAATCAGATTGGAGCAAGTCAGGATTCACGAGTAAATATCTTCAGGAAGAGAAAACTGGAGAATATCTTCTGTTTTTAAATGTATCGAGAAGAAATAATATGGGAGAGTGGGGATATGGATGAACTTAATATAAAAAATGTACCCCAAAGATCACACAAGAAAAAAGAAAACAGAAATGAATTCTATGGAAAACAAATATTGTGCAGAGGGGAGAGAATAATTTATGTGATATAGGGCCTCTCTGTGACCAGCATTTACAGAACCCCAAGACCTAAGTCTAGGAGGATGACATCATAAGTTGGTAGGTGGATTTTAATTCAGATACTTGAGGTCAGTTCTCAACTGATTTTGACCACAAATTGTCAACAGTTTATTAGTTGATTGGATGGACTGAAAATATGGCCACAATATTTTGCTGCATATCAACCATGGGCTGATCTTTTAGCTTGTTTTGGCAAATAAAATGTCATGTAAGTGACATTGTACAGGTTCTTGAACCTAGGACTCATGAGACCGTGTAGCTGTGCCCCCTCACACTTGGAAATCCAAGACTCCGTAAAGAAGCTCTATCAAGCCTTTTTTAGATAAGAGTGCATGGAGAGAAAGTGCCTGTCATTCCAGCTGTGTCAGCTAAGCACAATCCCCAAGCTGTCCACCAATTGAATACAGTCCCATGAGGAAGCTCCAGTGAGACCAGCAGAAGTCACCCATCCAACTCACAGAATCATAGAGTAAGAAACTTCTGTAGTTTTAATCTACTCAATTTGGGAGGGCACACTGATCTGCAGCAATAGACAACAGATATAGCAGACTGTATATACTTGCCACTTCCAGTAACACCTCTTCCCTTCCCAGCTCAGTTTTATCAACTTACTGTGAATGTTGCTAACTGCCACTTTTCCCAAGAGATTTCCTGAAGAAGAAAATATTTCCATTATTAAAACTTTATGTTAAAAAATGTTTATTTTTTGGTTTCATATTCCCTTCTAACATACACTCAGTATGTTGTACTGAGTGTACATACTGTAGATCAGGCTTTTTTTTTTTTCTTTTTTAACATGAGATTTAGCCTCTGACTTCATTTCTGGTCATTACTTTATTCCATCACTTGACCTAGTTGCAATCTTCCAAATGTGACATTTATCTCATGCCTCTTTGTCTTGAAGACACTGTTCCCTCTCTCTGGAAAAATCTCCCTTCCTAATTAACCTGGCAAATGCTTGGCTAAACACAGTGATACTGCTATTTCCTTGCAAAGTTAAAAAATTTGTAATGTGGGATTCCATTGCAAATTAGATCAGATCTAATTTGTTTTTACTCAGCATATCCAAAAGTTCCTTATTTCCATCTCCCACTAGAATCTGTGCTTCTCATGTTGTGATTCTACACTAAATGACTAAGTCTCCACTTCCTCCTGGGTCCAAGCATAGTGGCTGCTCTCACTGCTTTTCGTTGTATTAGTTTTTAGGCTTGTGAAACCAGCATGCTTGGGAGGGTTATCCCTTTGATCTCCACATTTGCTCAACCACAGACTCTTCTTCAGCAGATTCCTGAGCTGATGCTGCTGTCGAAATTTTGAAGCTCATGTCTCAAGGTCCAGTAAAGACCAATACCTCGGCCATGTGCTCCCCAAGACGCTGTCTTCTTGAAGCTTTTGAAAGTTCCAGATCTTTCTCATGCATACTTTTCTACAGAGCTATTATATTTTATTTTCCCTTTGATATTCTCCTACTCTGCTTAGTCCAACTTTTATAATTTACCTGATTCTTAAGTTGCTCCCTTTCCTAGTTTAGAGAGGTGGAGCTAGCAGTATTGGCCAAATTTGAATGCATTGCTCTTTCTTTTCCTATCTTTGTTTTCTGGCTCAAATTTTATCTTTCATCCATATTTCCTAGATTTTGTTTTCCTGGTGTCTGCTTTAGACAAAAACATCAAGTTTATGGGGCTGCTAAAAAACTCCCATAATTCAAACAAGTTATATCCACCTTTATGTTCCCCAAGCCGGTTAATCTCACTTGGAGATGCTCTTCTATCAAGCAAACACTCAGAGCAGTCATGGACTCTATTCTCATTCTGCCCAACTTCCCTGAGTGTATCCTTTTGCCTGTGTCTTCCCTTGGATTCGTGATGTTATACCCTTTTAAGACAGAGGCAATATACGCAGGCTTATTGACAATAACCATCACCTTGAAAGTTTACCAAGTAATTCTTGAGTTTCTATATCAGTGTCCCTAGTTTTCTCTTCTCAATAGGTCCAAATCCTCTATATTAAAACTGTTTGATATAGCTATTCAGGGGTGTGTGTGTCCAGGTGGGCTCACTTTGTGTAGATTTACTTGAGTAACTGTGCTGATCAGCATCAGCAATTTACTGGATCCTTCTTTTGGTGTAGCATTTTAACCTGCTCGTTAAGATCTTGCCTCTTTTCCTCTATTAGACATTACCTGATCCGAGTTGAAGAAGGCTGAGCGCCAAAGAATTGATGCTTTTGCACTGTGGTGTTGGAGAAGACTCTTGAGAGTCTCTTGGACTGCAAGGAGATCCAACCAGTCCATTCTAGAGGAGATCAGTCCTGGGATTTCTTTGGAAGGAATGATGCTAAAGCTGAAGCTCCAGTACTTTGGCTACCTCATGCAAAGAGTTGACTCACTGGAAAAGACTCTAATGCTGGGAGGGATTGGGGGCAGGAGGAGAAGGGGATGACCGAGGATGAGATGGCTGGATGGCATCACTGACTCAATGGAGGTGAGTCTAAGTGAACTCTGGGAGTTGGTGATGGACAGGGAGGCCTGGCGTGCTGCGATTCATGGGGTCTCAAAGAGTCGGACATGACTGAGCGACTGAACTGAACTAAACTGATCCTAGTTACTCCTTGTGAGTAACAGAAATAATTCCTTTTATTTTATACTTTCTAAGAAATGAGACCAGGAAGCATTTTCTTTTATTTTTAAAAATATTTGTTTATTGTAGCTTTGAAGACCTAATGTCATTTTTCTCTTTCTGTCTAGAATATCATCTGTGATCATAAAATTAAAGAATGTTTTCTCTTCCTCAAGTTTACTTATTTGCCTTTCTTCATTTGTATTCTTCTCTTACTCCTTTCTGAGTATATATCTGAAACCTTTTTTTCCAAACCATTTCTTTATTTCTTGGGAACTGTGATTCCAAGATATGCTGTTTTAGGCATAGGCCTCTTTAATTACTTTCATAACTTTTAGTTTTGCAATGTTTCTTTGGGTTCTTTTCTGCCTCTGACAAAGAAGAAGGAATATTCTCTTTAAGGTAAAAAAACTACTTAAAATAATTTCAAAAATTGATCAACCTAATATAAATAAAATCAGCTTGGGCCTCTGAAATTTAAACTAACCTTAGAACTTCTGTAATGAATAAAGGCCCAGCCATTTTGAGAGCATGCGGTGATGGTAATGGAGGGTGCACGTGCAGGAACATGTGGATAAAGAACATGAATCAAAAATGTTAGCTCTTCCTCTTCTAGGAATGCAGTTAAGGCCACAAAAAGAAGGATGGAATTTCAGGCAGCTGATCTAGCACTGTCTGTTCAGGCCTGGCACTGATAATTTAAAGTCTGAAATTCATTAGTGTACTTCATTTGGAACTCAAGAGCCTCTGCTATTTAAAGTCCCAATCTGAAGGCCTGGCTGAAAAAGCAGAATATAAGGGCAAATATTCTGTCCTCAAAGTGCAGAAAATAACAAAGGCATTTTCCCGTCTCTTTTGCAGTGCCATGGCAGGATATTGCTTGCAGTCAAGCTACACAGCAGCTTGCATTCTAGAGCCCAAGCAGTCAACATGTGACAAGGCCATCGTGGCCCATTTTTGCTGAGATATAGTCAACTGACTGAGGATAAAGCCACCTTATGCTGCAATGACCTGTCAAGATCAAAACAACCATGGAGGCTGCACTCACAAAATCCGAGTCCTAAAGCCACTCACCTAAACCATGCCAGTTTAAGATAAAGTCAACTGTGCATGGATGTCTGCAGCTCAGTTGTGTCTGACTCTTCACCACCCCATGGACTTAGCCTACCAGGCTCTTCTGCCTGTAGGATTTTCCAGGCCAGCATACTGGAGTGGACTTCCATTTCTTCCTCCAGGGGATCTTCAACCCAGAGATCAAACTCAGGTCTCTTCTGTCTCCTGCAATGCCAGGTGGGTTCTTATCACTTGTGCCACCTGGGAAGCCTCTGTGACCTTTAGAGCATGCCATGGTAGTACACGGAGAAGGCAATGGCACCCCACTCCAGTACTCTTGCCTGGAGAATCCCAGGGATGGGGGAGCCTGGTGGGCTGCAGTCCATGGGGTCGCCAGGAGTCGGACACGACTGAGTGTGACAGCAGCAGCAGCATGGTAGTACAGATCTGACTACTAGCTAGCTTTGACAAAATGAACATTTGATTAAGTAAACCCCAACCAAAATTGCAAGCTCCCTCTGGAATACCAGAAGTAAGAGCAGAGCCTGGTTATGTTCCCTGGCGGCAAACAGATCCCGAAATGGAATCAGAAGGTGCAGGCCACGCACGCTCCACTCCTTCCCTCCAAGCTCCACACAGCCAGCCAGTCCCCTTGATAAGAGGCCTGGGATTCTCCTGCAGCAGCCACACGATACAGCTAGTTTTCACCTGAGGGTAATTTTGCCCCCGTGACAGTCCAGGGAGAAATTTTCGGTTGTCAAAATTGGAGGGTGTTACTGGCACCTAGTGGGCGAAAGCCAGGGACGCTGCTCGTCATCCCACAGCCCACAGCCTCCTGCGACAAACAGTGTGCAGGCTCAAAATGTCAGTGGTGCTGAGGCTGAGGAAGACGGCTCCACACAGAAATGTAAAAGTTGGGAAATGATTTTTCTCTCTAATATCAAATTCGCCATCTCACCGACATTACACACAGGGGAGTCAGACGTGACGCTCCACAGACAGCTGTGCAGAGAGGAAGGGGAAAACACTAGAGGATAACATGGCAAATACCCTTTCCAAACTTATGCGTGCACTTGAAATTCTTAAACGGGGCTATCGACATGGCAAAATTTTAGTCTATTTTAATTCTAACATTTCTGTTTACAAAAATAGGAAGCTTTATTTATATTAAAAACGTCCACAATGGATTTCTATAGTGATACAGTTTAAGGAAGATGTCACTTCCTCTACTTGAGACATCAGTCTGAGGCCAAGTCAGGGAAAACAGAATAAATCCTGACATGATTGTGAGCCTCCCCAAAACACCAGGGAGCCTGTATCCCTCATTGCAAGATTGTAAAAGGTACTGTTCAGATTCTGACAGCCCTGCTGGGGATAAAGAAGAACTTACTACAATTATTATTATTTATCTTCCAAATGGCAACAGAATTCTCTCTGCTCTGCAGAATATAAAGGAACACATGACTCGGCGTATTCTTCATCATGAGTTCTCTGGTGCCTGTATTTTCCCCTTTTGTGTGGCATAACTGGGAAGACAGAATTGCTTGATTCCTACCATATTATTAACTCTAAATCACATCTGAAATGAAAGCCCTGCAAGGAGGCTTTAGATAACGGCACATCAAAGAATAAATGCAGTCTAAAAATATTTGGTTTAAAGCCTCATTCACAATGTGCCAAGTATTATTTTCCTTGACATGCTCTCTTGCTTGCCTTTGCAAAACTATAATCAGAATAATTCCTCATTCATATTCAATGGCGAAGAGGGTGGGGATTTTGTGACCCAGCTGGAAAATTTGTAGAAACTAAGGAAAGTCCAGTTCAAAGAACTCCTGAGTCATAAAAGCCTAGAGCAAAGACAAAGTCATGGTCATCTAAACTAACTTTCCTATTTTTAAAACCACAGAAACTGAGAACCCCCAGATGGAGATATATCGTGTTGAAGATCACAGCTCATTAATAGAAGAGCCAAACGAGTCCTTCCTTCACTCTGTCACTTTCTAATCTACTGTATTAACTTTTCATCAAATATTCATTGAACAGCATATAGGCCCTTTGGAAATCCAAAAATGAAGCAGAGATCTCATAGAGCTAACAGTTGAACAAGAGGAAGGACTTGTATATGGATAACTACAAGTGCAGGCACTGTGATACATGAAAGATAGGGGCATTAAAAGAGAAAATCAGAGAAAAGAAATGCAAACTCTTATTCTGAGGGAGATCGGCCCTGGGATTTCTTTGGAAGGAATGATGCTAAAGCTGAAGCTCCAGTACTTTGGGCACCTGATGCGAAGAGTTGACTCATTAGAAAAGACTCTGATGCTGGGAGGGATTGGGGGCAGGAGGAGAAGGGGACGACCAAGGATGAGATGGCTGGATGGCATCACTGACTCGATGGACGAGAGTCTGAGTGAACTCCGGGAGTTGGTGATGGACAGGGAGGCCTGGCGTGCTGTGATTCATGGGGTCTCAAAGAGTCGGACACGGCTGAGCGACTGAACTGAACTGATAGAAACAAAACAGATAATGTAAACATGTAAAAGACTCTGTGTATGATTGAAGGGATTAGTGAGGACTGGGGCAAATACAACATCCAGGGAGTTTACACTGTCAGCTCTAATTATCAGCAAGTAAGAACGAAGGCCTGTTTTTTTCAAGAGAAACTAAGAATCTCAATTGTTGTGTAAAACTGTCAGATTTTTAAACGGTGTCAACTAAATGAAATTGTGTTAAAGTTTCTAATTATGTATGTGTGTTGTCAGGAAAAGGGAGGGAATGATAAGGAACAGAGAGGAAAGGGATAAACTAGACATGATTAAAGGCTGTGGGGCTGAGATGGCCATTCGGGTAGGATGCTAAATGTGATGCAAGTTCATGGCTGGCCTTGTCCTGGCAACCCCTTTCCTCGGGGTCCTGTAATATGCCATATGATTTTGGTGGTTTTGTTTTAGAGTGAAGTAATTACTGAGCTATCTATTTTGAATGTCTTTCCATTGTCTCAATAATAATGCACATTTTCTGAGTCTTAACAGGCTTCGTATGTACCCTGGGTACAAGCATTCGCATTTTCTTGCAGATTGAGATGTGAGGCATCTCTCTGCAGCTTTTGTGACACTCCTTTAAATCTTAGGTGGGCAGTGAATCTCTTCTATGACAAGTTCCTACTGAAACTACAAAACAGATGGGACTTGGCTAGAAATCATAAAGAACAGAGAGAAGCCAGCCATGAATTACGTTTGCCAAGAAATCCTCCAAAGTTATTCCGTATTAGCTAGCATGGAATATACTGAAGACCCAGAAGACTGAAAGAATAATCGAGTAGTTGTTTTTGCCAAAGATTAGTGAAAGCTTTTTGATAGATATGAAGCACCTGCTTTCCTTCTCCCAAGATAGAGGTAGATGAAGCTTTCCTTTTAGACACAGAGTAGGTTAGGGTACAGTGCTTCCCTTGTGGCTCAGCAGTAAAGAATCTGCCTGCCAATGCAGAAGACCCAGGTTCAATCCCTGGCTCTGGAAGATCCTCTGAGAAGGAAATGGCACCTCAGTATTCTTGCCTGGGAAATCCCATGGATGGAGGAGTCTGGTGGGCTACAGTCCATGGGTTGCAAAAGGGTTGGACATGACTTAGCAACTAAAGAACAACAAACAGCTAAGGTCTAGGATGGGGAAATGGTTGGTACTCATGTCCTCTTTGCCACCCACGACAGGAGGTACAGTGCCACTCAAATGTGAAGAGTGGTGCAGTAATGGTGCCACATCGAAGACACAGATTCTGTCCTTTATGACATTTAAAATAGGATATGGGCAGGAATTAATGCTATTTCAGCCACGTATTGATGTAGCAGGAGACAGGAGTGATACTGACTTTAAATCAAGGTAAGGAAAGCATAGCATAACTCATATTATGGATGATTTTTTGTTTTCCATAACTATTCTGTTTTTCAATGAAGAAACCATACAACCACTGGGGTAAACCTTTGCTGAGTACTGGGTGCATGGTATTGTCTCTCTGCTGGGATCTGTCAGATGAAAAATGCAGTTCTTAACATCTGCCATGCTCCTCTTCAGCCTGTCAACCTTACACATGACGTTCTTCTTTCTGTAATACGATTCCCTTCTCCTCGTTCTTCAGACCTCAGCTTAAAAGATCTCTTCTCCTGAAGGCCTTTCCTGCCCCTGCAAGGCTGGATTAATAGCTCTTTCCTATGAACCCTCATAAATGTCTGTGCACATCTCTACTACAGGCCTGCACTTCCTGTGTCCTCCCTAAACGGTAACTGCAGCCAGTGTTATTCAACCAGAGAGCCTTCTTACTTCTCACAGTGCTGAGTATACCCCCACACAATCAATGAATGATTGTTACAAGAATGAATACACCAAAGAACAAAGGAATGAATAAATATATGAATAAATGACTGCATGGGTGAATGAAACATGCTTAAGAATATACTTAAGAGCGAATGACTTACTTCCTCTAAAGGAATCAGGAAAGACTTTACAGAGAAGAAAGAAATGTTTGTGAAGACTTTAATCATTATTTAATTCATTTAGAAAAGTTTCCTTGAGGGTCTACTCAGTACTGAATGCCTCTCTAGGTGCTGGGCATACAGTCCAGAATAAAACCATCAAGGCCTCTGCTATCAGAGTAGGACTAAAGAGACTATAAACAACAAACTGATAAACAAATGATAAATCATTGCATTTCTGATAGTGATTCATACTATGATGAAAATAAAAGAGCATATGTGAGAGGGCATGATTATAGGCAAAAATGAGTACAACTTTTCCAGAGTTTAACAAATCAAAACTATAATTCTGTTAAATGATTCTGCTCAATGCTCAAGCCTGCAGCTTACTCAGTGTCACAGCTGTCTTCTGGAAAGCCTGCTGCTCCAGCTGGGCAAGGTCTTCAGCCTTTCGCTGCCCCATCCTCTGCCTGCTTGAACATTTCTTCCCTTTTCTACCCTCACTCAACAAGACCCCTTCCTCCTACTCATTTAAGCCTAAACTCAAGCTCCAAATTTCTTATCATACAAGCTGTACCCTCTTTTGTCTCTTGAATCAAACGATGCAAGGAGAAGACAAGAAAATGAAGAAAAAAGTGTGTTATGTTGGGCTTAGAGTTAAAAAATAGGTTGTGGGGGTGGGCAGTCAGCAGGCACTGAAGCAAAAGCGTCATCTTCTTAGATGGGAAAAACAGTACTGCAGCTTTCAACATGGACATGTAATACATCTTTGGGTAGCATGAGATGGATGGCAGTCTGAAGTCTTTCTGCAAACCTATTTAACAATAATCAAGGAATGTGAATGCTAGTCAACCCAGAATACATATTACAATCTAAAAACATCGAGTGGAAGCATTGAAGTGTCAACAGAGTTGTCAAAATTATTTCTTCGATTGAATGTGAGCATATTCAATTCAGGCATTTCATGACTCATATCCATAGGCATTATGGTTATGTTCTATAAAAATCCCAAAACTTATTATAAGAACTATGGATGAGTCAAATTCCACTCACATTTATTTCTTATTAAGCTGTGCTCTTCCAAAAAGTAATGTATAGATTTTAGATACTCAGACTAACAACAGCTCACATTTGTTGTCTGAAGCATCATTGGGCATGAATTATAATATTCATTATTCTAGCTTCTGCATCTCTAAGGCAAAAAATTCAGTTTCATGGTAAATTTAAGATGCCCATATTACATGCAGAATCTCTCAATATAACATGCTGCTTCCAACTTGGAATTTTTTAAGTGGAAAAAATAAGCACTTTAAGAAAGCCGTGCCAAGAGAATAGATCTTAAAAGTTCTTATCACTAGGAAAAAATAATTGCAACCTTGTATGCGGACAGATGTTAGGCTTACCGTGGTGATGAGACACAGGTTTGATCCCTGATTTGAGAAGATCCCATATGCCATGGAGCATCAAAACCCATTTGCCACAAATATTGAGCGTGTGCTCTAGAGCCCCAGGGTGTGACTACTGAAGCCCGTGCGCCCTACAGCCCATATTCCACACGAGAAGCCCACCCTGTCACCAGAGAACAGCCCCCACTTGCCACAACTAGGGAAAAGCCTGAGCAGCAATGCAGACCTAGCAGACAAAAATAAGTAAATAAATAAAATTATTTTAAAAAGGGGAGAAAAAAACAAATGCAAAAGGCGGAGGAAATGAAAGCTGTTTTCTGTTCCACAATGACAAGTGCTTTCTATTTACTGATTCACTCAGCCAATATTAATAAAAACCTGCTATGTAAACCGTCATTGTGCTCATTGCTGGAATGAAATGGGACTTACTTTCTAAGTAGGAAGATATTGCTCAAATAATGATTCAGATAAAAATTAAATTACAAAGGACACAATGGTTATAAAGGAAAACCATATGATGCTTTAAGAGTAAGTGACAAAAGTCAGGGAAGGCTTCCCTGAGGAAAAAATAAACGCTGTGAGATTTATGGGAGTTAACTGGCTGAATGGAGGGTAGCCGGGGCGTGGGGTCAGGGAAGAGATTTCCAAGCAGAGGAACTGCGTAAGTTTCCATCAAAAGGGCCAGGATGGATGAAAAGGATCATTGCAGGGTAAAGGTGTGTTGAAGCCAGACCTTGTAGGATCCTGGTAGCCAGGATATCTCGGTCTTGGTCTTAAGGAAAGCAGTACACCCTTGAAGAATCTGAGGCAGAAGAATGATAATATGGTCAGTCATGTATCATGTTTGAAATAATGTTTTGTTAAGCATGCCTCATCCTTCATTTTAATCAAATGAATAAAAATCTCTTTTGCTGTGCTTAAGGTGGTAAACAAACTTCCCCACCAAAAGAGTTCTTTGCTTATAAACATGTTTTTCTCTCTGGTTGTCAAAGCTGTAAACATGTCTGCCTCATTTTGGGTGACCATAGAGCACTCCAGTTCAAGAAGAGAAACATCTGCTGTGCTTCAAAGATGTAAACATATTTTGAAAAGTAAAGAAAGTTCTGGAATATAAGCGGTGATATAACTTGCAAAAACATTATACAATCAATGATGAGGTTGACCAATCAAAATGAGGTTGATACAACTGCAAACTAATCAAATGTGAGGCCCTTCCAGAGTGCCCAGTTCCCCCGATCAGCATATAGGTCTCCTGGCCAGACTATGAAACACACTGACTCCCTGGGCCTCCAGAATGTGCAGAGCCACCTACAAATTACTGCATGCAGACCATCAGGTGAGCCTTGCAATAAGACAGGAGATAAATCTGCTGGAAGTGAGCAATGGCTGAGCTAGTGAGAAAGACTGTCAGTCACTGGACAGGTATCTTGTGCCCTCTAACCCATTCCACTTTGCTTGCTTGAGGATGTCGCTTAACTTCTTTACAAAATCTTTAAAAAGTGAAAGCTTTTTGAGCTCAGTGGTGTTTATCTGCAATTTCTCTTGGTCTTTTCAATTCATCAAATCCCCAAACCTAGGTCCTTGTTTTGACCTGAAGTGTATTTCCATAGACTAAAAAATGACATGCCTTTAGAAAATCTCTTTTAGACTAGATGAAGAACTGCCTCCCAAGACAGCCTTTACTTTTTTTTTTTTTTTTTTGCTGGTTTTTCTTCATCTCTCTGATCTAAAAATGTTAGAGCAACTCAGGCATCAGTGTCTTTTTATATTGATATAATTACTCCCTTAGTGAAATCATTCAATCTCATGGCTTAACACATTATCAAATGGTGAAGGCTCCCAAACTTCTCTTTCTAGTCTAGCTTTTTCCCTCTGAACTGTTAAGTTCATAAATCCAACTGTCTGGTGGACCATTCTACTTAGGGGTTTAATAGGCATCTCAAACTACACATGGACAGACACAATTTTTTATCTTCTTCATGCAGTAAATGACCATTCATTACTTCAGTTACTCAGGCAAAAAAATAAAAATAAACTCTTTGTGTAATCTTTGACTCTTATTTCATACGCTACAATGACTTATGAAAATATCCTACTGGCTCCACATTCTAAATATACCAAAACCCAAAGAACTTCTTATCATCTCTATTGGTATCATGTTGGTTTAAATTACCATTTTCTCACACAAGATTACTGCAACACTTGCTTACCTAGTCTCCTTGCTCCTGCCTTGCCTCTTTCAGTCTATTCTCAACATATTAATCGGAAAGTTCCTGATGAAGCATACATCTGATCATGTTATTCCTTGCTTAAATACTTCAATAGTTTCTCATATAATTTAGCATGAAAGTTAAATTCCTTAAAGTGATCTACAACGTCCTTGACGAGGCATTTCCATGTTATTTCTCTTATCTTACCTGTACTGTTCTTTCCCCTCCTTGCTTGCACACATTCGTTCTCTCCTATCTTGGGACTTGAACTTAAGTTTCTCTGTACCTAGAATAATCTTCCTCCGAATACCCATGTGGCTCATGCCTTCATTTCCTTTAGGCCTTAACTCAGATGTCACCTACTATGAACACAGAGGTGTTTGACATCCCTAATCCTTGCACACATCTTACCCCTCATTTCCTGCTTTATTTTTCTCCAGTATTTATCACCATACAACATCATCTATATTTTACTTATCATTTTTTTGTTCAGTTCAGTCGCTCAGTCATGTCCGACTCTTTGCGACCCCATGAATCGCAGCACACCAGGCCTCCCTGTCCATCACCAACTCCCGGAGTTCACTCAGACTCACGTCCACTGAGTCCGCAATGCCATCCAGCCATCTCATCCTCTGTTGTCCCTTTCTCCTCCTGCCCCCAATCCCTCCCAGCATCAGGGTCTTTTCCAATGAGTCAACTCTTCACATGAGGTGGCCAAAGTACTGGAGTTTCAGCTTTAGCATCATTCCTTCCAAAGAAATCCCAGGGTTGATCTCCTTCAGAATGGACTGGTTGGATCTCCTTGCAGTCCAAGGGACTCTCAAGAGTCTTCTCCAACACCACAGTTCAAAAGCATCAATTCTTTGGCGCTCAGCCTTCTTCATAGTCCAACTTTCACAACCATACATGACCACAGGAAAAACCATAGCCNCATGGACAGGGAGGCCTGGCGTGCTGCGATTCATGGGGTCGCAAAGAGTTGGACACGACTGAACAACTAAATGGAACGGAACGGAATGGAAATCTGATTTTATTTAAAATTGCAATCTTTATGTTTGATACACAATTCTACAGAGTGTACATAAGCTGATGTTCAAAGTGTGGTTGATAGATTCTTTCTGGGCCATGAGGTTTGCTACTGGTCAGAGGCAAAGTCAGTGAGAATAAGCATTTAGCAGCTTGTAAGGTTACCTGACAGGGCTTCCCCCGTGGCTCAATAGTAAAGAATCTGCCTGCAATGCAGGAGCTGCTGGAGACTCAGGTTAGATCCCTGGGTCGGAAGATCCCCTGGAGAAGGAAATGGCAACCCACTCCAGTACTCTTGTCTGGTGAATCCTAGGTACAGAGGATTCACCTGGCGGGCTACCGTTCATAGGGCCTCGAAGAGTTGGACAGAACTGAAGCGACTTAGCACGCACGCACATAGTGACCTGACGTTGATGTAACATCCAAGCCCCTCCTCTAAGTTCCACACTTCATCACATGGCAAAGTGACATTTCTGAGGCCCTCATCTGTGAACCTTGAGGGTCAAAGGGAACTGGGATGAAGTGGACATTTGTCCGCACCTTCTTCTCAGGACCACATTCCCGGCAAAACCTGCTGGCACAAACCTCGCATGGGGCCCCACAATCTTCAGTCTCTTTGTTTATATATGTCCACACTCCTCAAGGAACCTGTCTCGAAATTCTCCTAAGAACGCTCTCACGGCACTCAACTGCAGAAGCAATGGCAACATTGAGGAATGATAGATTTCTTCAATCTTCCAGTTAGGGAGTGAGTTTCTAGCAATTTTTTTCCCTTAAAGTCACCTCTACTCTTTATGAGAGATTGTCTTGAAGCTCCCCTCTTTCACATGGCTTGGCCTGGTTAAGAATGGAGGTGGAGATTGAAAGCTTTCTCTCCAAAAACTGCATTTCCTACATCTCTCTTTCTCTGTCTCCCCTGTTTGGCGGTACCCGAGGAGTTGAAGTGAGCTGGGCTAGTTCTACTACCTCTTAGAAAGTCCAAGGTTTTCTTTAGATTATGGGAATGTATGGTAATTTCTGATTTCAGCTTTGGACTTTAGCCATAATTCTAGCCAACAGAAAACCAAATTCTCTCAACATCCTATTATATCTGCCTTAGTGGATTGCATTCTGTTTGAGAAGGAAAGGTTGAAACCACCTGTGATGATTAATTTTATGTGTCAACTTGACTGGACTAAGCAGTTCCCAGAGACCTGCTAAAATGTTTCCTGGTGTGTCTGTGAGGGTGTTTCTGGAAGAGGTTAGCACTGGAATCAGTAAACCAAGCAATTATCACTCTCACCTGTGCAGGTGGGTAGTCATCCAATCCATTAAAGGCCAGAGTAGAACAAAAAGGCAGAGGAAGGGTGAATTTGCTCTCTGCTTGAATTGGGACGTCTGTCTTCATAGGTGCTCCTGGTTCTCCAGTTTGCAGACGGCCAGGCTTGAAACTTCTCAGACTCCATAGTCACAGGAGCCAATTTGTGTAAGAAGTCTCCTCTTTATACATCTATATTATAGGTTCTGTTTCTCTGGAGAACCCTGACTGATACATGATCCTGTTCGCTGCTGCTTTCTACACAGGCAGCTGGGAACCCAAGCAGCAGCTATGCACAGTAGTCTGACTTCTGATGAGGGACAGCAATCCAGAGTCCAGAAAATTCCTGACCTTTACTCAGCTGCTTCCTGTCTAATAAGGAAGCCACATCTAGACTTCCATATGCAGGCAGTCTATTTCTCTGAAAGACTTTGCAAGGATTAAAATGTGCTAATATCCATGAAGCTCTTAGAACAGTACTTGGAACATGGTAAGCACTTAATAAATGTTACCTGTTAACTCTGTTAACTTTGTCTACTGAGGATGCGTTTCCTAGCATCTTATTTCAGTGAAAGGGTACTCGTGGATCGACTGCAAAAATGGCTCAGTTTTCTGTCCCTCTGTGTATGCATGCCCTTTGCAATCAACTTCTCTTTTCAAAAGATAGCGTTCATCCCTAATCCTTGAACGTGGGATGGTCTTGTGACTTGCTTTTGTCAGAAGAATGTAGTAGAGGTGACATTGTGTCAGTCTGACTTTTAACTTTCAAAAAAGGCTTTGTGGACATTTGCTATCTCTTTTTTTCATTTTTTAAAAATTTATTTTAATTGGAGGTGAATTACTTTGCAATATTATGGTGGCTTTTGCCATACATTCACATGAACCAGCCATGGGTGTGCATGTGTTCCCCATCCTGAACCCTCTTCCCACCTCCCTGCTATCTCTTGATTTCTTTTCCCTTGCCAAGCCCAGACCATCCTGCTGGAGGATAAGACACCATGTGCAGGACTGCTGAGGCACCTCAGTGGGGAGTCAACCAACCTAGAACTTCAGCTACTGAGCCAATGGGCAACTGATTACGGACACTCGGAGAACCGCAGCCAAAGCTACAAGGACGTCCTGTCAGAGCTCAGCGTCAGTTGGTGGGCTTCAGAATTAAAACTGATGCATGATTCTTGTTTTAATCCAAGATTGGAGATAGTGCTCCCCTCCAATCAATGTCTGTCTCAAAGCTATTCTGGACTCCTTCCATACCTCTCAAATCCTACTCAGATTTTACCATCCATTTAAGTTGGTATCTAAGAAGATTCTTCAAATTCACTGGGTATTGTGTTATCTCACCTGTAGGTGAGCCCCCCTTTTGACATCTGCATTACTTTGTGGTTCTTTTCCTTACTCGTCTTGACTAGAACTGTTAGTATGCTGCTCTTCCTGGATTTCCTGCAGCTAACAAATGATACCCAGGAGGTATGTGGGTATGACCCAGGCTAGCCAGTCATGCCACCTGTTTCCTATAGTGCCTCGGGAGGTAAGCACCAGAGCCAACCATGGCCATTCAGAGTCTGCCTACATGATACAGACTGTAAGAATAAGAATCCAGTTTCCTTTTTAGATTAAGAGCTATAAGGACCTATGCCAGATGGTGCAAAGACTAACAGAGGAACAGACAAGGAAGAGAAACCAAGTTGCAAGGAGAACAGGGGTCACAAACAAAAAGAGGAGGGACAAGCAGAGCTTAGGAAAGAGCGGAGCTGAGAATTCTGTCAACAGTGAGATCTCAGACATGACCTGCTTTACCAGAGTGATTGCTTTTTTCACTCAAGCTCTATTGAATCTTGGTTTACTTGCAATGAAACAAAATCCTCCCAATCAACCTGTGAATTGAAGAAGGTTAATAGGAATCATCATCCTAGGGCTTCACCATTTCTAAGTAGGTTGACAACATCTTGTGTTGTCTAAATTGGGGCACTTCTGAGAGTTAAAGGGGGTGCTATTAGTAATTATTCTGAGAAGACAGATGTTAGCTGAGACTGTCCCTAGATTTCCTAGGGGAAAAAAAATGAGCCTGGGTCTGCAAAACTAAGGACCAGATGCTGGAAAAGTGTTATCAAAAATTCAGGTATAGACCCGGTAAGGGTCACCTTCTGTGGCAGCCATTAGTCTCTCACTCTTAACAGCTCTTTTAGATACAATACAGTTAATGAAAAAAAGCCCATAGGAAGCAAGATTATTGGGCAGGTAGCAATTAAACTCTTTGAAATTGTATTTATGTTGCATATTTCTTGAAGTTCTATTTGTAATCATTCTAACACAAAGAAAGGACAAAGAAAAAAAAAGAAGTGCAGTTCTTAGTCTAAGTGTGGGGATTTTCCTTTAGGATACTGTGGGTTTTCCTTTGGGGTTGGGAGGGAGGGATTAAATAAATATCATATTTAAATTAAATGTTGAACATATTGTTATATAAATGTCACACACTGATAAAACTTTGTGCTTGCCACACCAAAAAAACAAACAAAAAAACCCAACAACACTATAATATGTGACTAACACTAGTGAAATGTTATGATTTTGATTAACTTTTCTTTTTTCAGGGTAAGCTAAAGCAGTTGAGGCAATAGTAATTATTTTCCCAAGCCCTCATTCGATATGCATTGATTTGGGGGTTTGGAGGTGGGGAAGACTAACGAAGAGTAGGTAGTTCTGTGTTCCTTTGGAGAGCGGCCATGGAGAGGACCATTAACATAGGACTAGGGTCCAGTTAGTAGTACTATGGTGCCCGTCTTGTTTGGCTGTTGACTTGAAACCCAGTTTTACCCTTCATCATTTCTCCCACGGAGTAAGCAACCAAATATGTGGGGGTAAACCAGCAATAAAACACTGTGCATGTGTGCAGAGTCAGTGGTGGTGGTGATGGCCATCTGCATTGCTTACATCGACCTCCAGACTCAGGGTTTTTTCCAATGAGTTGGTTGTTTGCATCAGGTGGCCAGTATCAGCATCAGGTAAAGCTTCAGCATCAGTCCTTCAATGAATATTCAGGGTTGATTTCCTTTAGAATGGACTGGTTTGATCCATTTGCAGTCCAGGGGACTCTCAGGAGTCTTCTCCAGCACCACAATTTGAAAGCATCAATTCTTCGGAGCTCAGTCTTCTTTATGGTCCAACTCTCACATCTGTACATACTACTGGGAAAACCATAGCTTTGACTATACAGACCTTTAGTGATGGTTGGCAAAGTGATGTCTCTGCTTTATATTTATGTTCTATTTAAAAAAAAAAAAGTTTCTCAATAATTAAGACTTTTTTCTCTTTAAAAGTTCTGGTGTTGAGTTCTCAGTTCACATGTACTTCATGAGTGAGCTACTGAGAATTGAGATAAGCCCCCCAAATAATCTGGAAGCCACTCTGTGAAGCTGACAAGTGAAAAGTATGAAAAGTTATTTCTTTTATGAAATATTAAGCACCCATGCCATACATAATTACTTATTCCAGGGGAAATCGAGATGATAAAGACACAAATGGATATACATAAGACAAGCAAAGAAAATCACTAAGAGGGGCGCAGACACCACAATGAGATTTGATGATGGAGAAGATAACATCAGACCTGGAAAAAATTAGAGAAAGCTTCTTGGAAGAAGCACCATCTGAAATGGGCCATGAAAGCTGAGGATTTTTTTTCAGGGGAAGAAACAGCATTTCAGAAATAATCAAAAGCTCAGGGGAAGAAACATTCATGAGTTTCTAGGAATAAGTAGTGGTCTACTTGGATGGCAAGACAGAGAATGGGTAAAAAGAGTGCTATATAGTTGGGAAATAGGCATCTCAAACCATGCATTAGGCCCAAGTATGGTTTGAGATGCCTATTTCCCAACTGTAGCACTTTTACCCATTCTCTGTCTTGCAGCATGGGGCTTCCCTCATAGTTCAGTTGGTAAAGTATCCACCTGCAATGCAGGAGACCCCAATTTGATTCCTGGGTTGGGAAGATCTGCTGGAGAAGGGATAGGCTGCCCACTTCAGTATTCTTGGGCTTCCCTTGTGGCTCAGCTGATAAAGAATCCGCCTGCAATGTGGGAGACCTGAGTTCAATCCCTGGGTTGGGAAGATACCTTGGAGAAGGGAAAGGCTACCCACTCCAGTATTCTGGCCTGGAGAATTGTTGCTAAGAGTCAGACATGACTGAGCAACTTTCAAAACAAAAAATGTTAGCATAGGGCTTCCTAGCATAGGGAGATCAGTGGAGAAATAACTCCAGAAAGAATGAAGGGATGGAGCCAAAGCAACAACAATCCCCAGTTATGGATGTGACTGGTGATAGAAGCAAGATCCGATGCTGTAAAGAGCAGTATTGCATAGGAACCTGGAATGTCAGGTCCATGAATCAAGGCAAATTGGAAGTGGTCAAACAAGAGATGGCAAGGGTGAACGTCGACATTCTAGGAATCAGCGAACTAAAATGGACTGGAATGGGTGAATTTAACTCAGATGACTATTATATTTACTACTGTGGGCAGGAATCCCTCAGAAGAAATGGAGTAGCCATCATGGTCAACAAAAGAGTCCAAAATGCAGTACTTGGATGCAATCTCAAAAATGACAGAATGATCTCTGTTCGTCTCCAAGGCAAACCATTCAATATCACAATTATCCAAATCTATGCCCCAACCAGTAATGCTGAAGAAGCTGAAGTTGAACGGTTTTATGAAGACCTACAAGATCTTTTAGAACTAATACCCAAAAAAGATGTCCTTTTCATTATAGGGGACTGGAATGCAAAAGTAGGAAGTCAAGAAACACCTGGAGTAACAGGCAAATTTGGCCTTGGAATGCGGAATGAAGCAGGCCAAAGACTAATAGAGTTTTGCCAAGAAAATGCACTGGTCATAGCAAACACCCTCTTCCAACAACACAAGAGAAGACTCTACACATGGACATCACCAGATGGTCAACACCGAAATCAGATTGATTATATTCTTTGCAGCCAAAGATGGAGAAGCTCTATACAGTCAACAAAGACAAGACCGGGAGCTGACTGTGGCTCAGATCATGAACTCCTGATTGCCAAATTCAGACTTAAATTGAAGAAAGTGGGCAACACCACTAGACCATTCAGGTATGACCTAAATCAAATCCCTTATGATTATACAGTGGAAGTGAGAAATAGATTTAAGGGTCTAGATCTGATAGATAGAGTGCCTGATGAACTATGGAATGAGGTTCGTGACATTGTACAGGAGATAGGGATCAAGACCATCCCCATGGAAAAGAAATGCAAAAAGGCAAAATGGCTGTCTGGGGAGGCCTTACAAATAGCTGTGAAAAGAAGAGAAGCAAAAAGCAAAGGAGAAAAGGAAAGATATAAGCATCTGAATGCAGAGTTCCAAAGAATAGCAAGAAGAGATAAGAAAGCCTTCTTCAGCAATCAATGTAAAGAAATAGAGGAAAAGAACAGAATGGGAAAGACTAGAGATCTCTTCAAGAAAATTAGAGATACCAAGAGAACATTTCATGCAAGGATGGGCTCGATAAAGGACAGAAATGGTCTGGACCTAACAGAAGCAGAAGATATTAAGAAGAGGTGGCAAGAATACACGGAAGAACTGTACAAAAAAGATCTTCATGACCCAGATAATCATGATGATGTGTTGACTAATCTAGAGCCAGACATCTTGGAATGTGAAGTCAAGTGGGCCTTAGAAAGCATCACTACGAACAAAGCTAGTGGAGGTGATGGAATTCCCGTTGAGCTGTTTCAAATCCTGAAAGATGATGCTGTGAAAGTGCTGCACTCAATTTGCCAGCAAATCTGGAAAACTCAGCAGTGGCCACAGGACTGGAAAAGGTCAGTTTTCATCCCAATTCCAAAGAAAGGCAATGCCAAAGAATGCTCCAACTACCGCACAATTGCACTCATCTCACATGCTAGTAAAGTAATGCTCAAAATTCTCCAAGCCAGACTTCAGCAATATGTGAACCGTGAACTCCCTGATGTTCAAGCTGGTTTTAGAAAAGGCAGAGGAACCAGAGATCAAATTGCCAACATCCGCTGGATCATGGAAAAAGCAAGAGAGTTCCAGAAAAACATCTATTTCTGCTTTATTGACTATGCCAAAGCCTTTGACTGTGTGGATCACAGTAAACTGTGGAAAATTCTGAAAGAGATGGGAATACCAGACCACCTGACCTGCCTCTTGAGAAATCTGTATGCAGGTCAGGAAGCAACAGTTAGAACTGGACATGGAACAACAGACTGGTTCCAAATAGGAAAAGGAGTACGTCAAGGCTGTATATTGTCACCCTGCTTATTTAACTTATATGCAGAGTACATCATGAGAAATGCTGGACTGGAAGAAACACAAGCTGGAATCAAGATTGCTGGGAGAAATATCAATAATCTCAGATATGCAGATGACACCACCCTTATGGCAGAAAGTGAGGAGGAGCTAAAAAGCCTCTTGTTGAAAGTGAAAGAGGAGAGTGGAAAAGTTGGCTTAAAGCTCAACATTCAGAAAACGAAGATCATGGCATCTGGCCCCATCACTTCATGGGAAATAGATGGGGAAACAGTAGAAACAGTGTCAGACTTTGTTTTTTTGGGCTCCAAAATCACTGCAGATGGTGACTGCAGCCATGAAATTAAAAGGCGCTTACTCCTTGGAAGAAAAGTTATGACCAACCTAGATAGTATATTCAAAAGCAGAGACATTACTTTGCCGACTAAGGTCCGTCTAGTCAAGGCTATGGTTTTTCCTGTGGTCATGTATGGATGTGAGAGTTGGACTGTGAAGAAGGCTGAGCGCCGAAGAATTGATGCTTTTGAACTGTGGTGTTGGAGAAGACTCTTGAGAGTCCCTTGGACTGCAAGGAGATCCAACCAGTCCATTCTGAAGGAGATCAACCCTGGGATTTCTTTGGAAGGAATGATGCTAAAACTGAAGCTCCAGTACTTTGGGCACCTTATGCGAAGAGTTGACTCATTGGAAAAGACCCTGATGCTGGGAGGGATTGGGGGCAGGAGGAGAAAGGGACGACCGAGGATGAGATGGCTGGATGGCATCACAGACTCAATGGACGTGAGTCTGAGTGAACTCCGGGAGTTGGTGATGGACAGGGAGGCCTGGCGTGCTGCGATTCATGGGGTCGCAAAGAGTCGGACACGACTGCGCGACTGAACTGAACTGAGGGCTTCCTTAGTGGCTCAGTGGTAAAAAATCAGCGTGCCAATGTAGGAGAAATGGCTTTGACCTCTGATCCAGGAAGATCCCCTGAAGAAGGAAATGGCAACCCGCTCCAGTATTCTTGCCTGGAGAACACTGTGAAGCCTGCCATGCTACAGGCCATGGGGTCGAAGGAAGTCAGACATGACTTAGCAACTGAACAAATGTTAGCATCTTAGCCTAACCCTGCACGTTCTCTGTCTCTCTCACACACACACACATACAACCATCACCACCAAAAGCAAATATTTTGGAATTTTTAGGTCATAATCTAATATAGTCCTGTATCTTCACCACAGAACACTGGTAGTCTCTCATTGCATTTAATTTCATCTTGAAGAAAAACTTGCAATATTTTTCAGTGTCATAGAACCACATGATGGTATTTCATAGACCATGTACCAGATTTCCATACCATCACATTTCATGTTCTATGTTTTGCCTTTGTGAGGGGAGGACACTATGAAGTTCTTTTCCATCATCATGTCAGTATTTTGGTTTAAAGAGTCTTAAGTAGAAATCTTTTTTTTTTTTTTTTTGAGGGACCTTTTGGAGGATTTTGAGGAAAGGAATAAATTCAGGGGGAGTTATCAAGCATCAAGATATAGAGAAATATATATGGTATACATGCTAATTGGGAAAACAGTTTAAAGCTCACAAAAGAGTGGGTTGCCATTTCCTTCTCCAGGGGATCTTCCCAACCCAGAGATCGAACTCAGGTTTCCCGCCTTGCAGGCAGACGCTTTACCATCTGAGCCACCAGGGAATCCTATTCATAGGAAGGAATATTAAAAAATGTGTAAGAGAAGACAGTTGGAGACTTTTCCAAAGTAAAAGTCTAAAGAATCTAAGAACGGATGCGAATGACAAATAAGGAAGATCAGTAAATCTGTACAGAGAATAGCAGTATCTCAATAAAAAAAAAGGTGTCGAGAGAAGTAAAGTATGGCTTTGGACAAAAGGCTTATGAGTTTCCTTAGTGCTGTATAACATGTGAAGTTAAATGTTACAAAATTTTAATTATTTAAAGGAGTAATTAGTTGGTAATAGGAAAGAATGAGGAGATAATAAAAAGTCTTCATAAGAAGACTCCCAGCTTCCACAAATAGGAACCAGCATTTAAGTTGCATCACATGCTCATTCAACTGTGAGGGCCAGAGAGAGAACAAACGTAAATAATGAATATGATTCCTCTTGTTTGATGACTGAGATGTGAGCTGTGAGTTTACTGTTCCCACAGGCGTCAGTTCTTGCTCACCTCTAGAAGTATGGACACTGATCCACATGACTGTGGTAATAATGTTAGCCCAATCTCAGTTTTTGCCGTTCACATTGGTTTTAGAACCTAAGCCCTGAGTAGCATGATCTTACAGTGTGGTCTGTGAAGGAGAAAGATGACAACTTAACATCCAACTGATCAGGTGTCTGGAGCATTTAAAAATCCCCCTATATTCATGCTCTGAAAGACTTTAAATTTGATAATGAAGACAGTACTTCCGGTCTGGTGTCTAGTACTTTTACTTCCCAGCAGCATAATACCACTTTGGTCAGGTTGAACCACTGCACAACTTTGCAGCTCTTTCAGAAAAATAATGAAAACAATTAGAAAGACACAATCACATGCAATGGTGAGAAAATAGTATTACTATCGCCCAATCTCTCCCCATAAATGTGAAATATCCTTGACTCATCTCCACACTGTGTATTTATTATAAGCCCTTATAGCAAGGGATTTTGTTTCTTTCAGGTTTTTTTGTAGCACCAAATAGACACAGTGGCTAACAATAAATAATTCTGAAAAGTCATTGCAATATTTATCGCATGTCAGAAACTGTTATTTCCCTGGCTTGATATATTCTTCATGAGAGTAAGCTGCAACATAAGATTGAGTTCCCATGCTGTTTCTGCCATGGATGTGGTTTGCTGATCACACTTACTAATCTCTTTGTATACTACAATTTCAAAGTACTTTTTATATACAGTGACACGTTTATTTTAATGTAATGGTATCCCCCAAGCCACAGAAAATGTGAAGACATATGAGCTCTTGTGTTACACTGCGTGGGTTCAAATCCTAGTTCCATCTGCTGTATGGCCTTGGGCAGGTCACATACCTGTGCTTCAGTTTTCTTGTCAATAAAATGGAACCTACTAAAGAGAGTTGTTGAAGGGATTCCGTGACAGAGAGTCAGAACTTAGTAAGAGCTATGGGTCAGTTATGAGTAAATTATTACCTACTTCACTGGAGTCTAACTATGGTTTTGGATTCCTTGAGCAGCATATTTGTGTGGTATTTGAGAAAAACAAGCTTACATAAATATGTGCAGAGAGCCTTTTATGATTTCCATAGCATAAGGGATTTCATTTCTCCTATCAGCTGTGAAGAAGGACCCATGAGACGGTAAACTCTAGTTAACTGCTAGAGCAAGTGTTGAGTTCCTCACAGCAAGCTCCAAGGGGTGGCTAGACCTGTCTTGTTTGCCATTTTACATCCAAAACCTAGCATATAGTAGGTACACAATAAATGTTTGTTAGATGAATAAACACATGGAAAAGTCTTAATTGCTATGTGATTAATCTTTAGTCAGATATATTCTAAGGATCAAATAAGAAAGGAAAAGTGATTGTTTTGAAAGCAGGAGATTTAGAGATGGTGTCTTTAATCACAATGAAATGCCTTAGAGAAAAGTTGTTGATGAACATTGAAGGATGTATTATTAATAATATGCTTGATAATTAAAATTTTTTAAAAATTAAAATATTATACTTTACAAAGTTTATAAATGGAGTTCCATGTATGGATCATAACTCAGGGAGCTTTCATAAATGACAAGAAAGGCTGAGTTTTATTCATTGTAAAAATTCTGAATATGCAAACATGCCTATCTAACTGTTCTCAAACCCTTGAACCCTTTGAAGTAACTGATTTCAAATTCATATATCTAAAAAGTATGAAGGTCAATTCTGGTTCTAATTATGTAGTTCAGAAATTATAATGCCCATCAGTATAAAATAAATTGGTGAATTTTTTCAAATTATCAGAAGGTAAAACTCATTTATTTAATTTCATTCATTTATGTAATTGTTTATTCATTCAATAAGTATTAACTGAGTGCCTCTATTGTGCTCGGCATTTGTCCAGATGTTAGGAGACAGCAGTCCACAGGCAGTCACAGCCCTTTCTCAGAGATTTTATAATCTAGAGAGGGATGAGATGGGCAAGACTACCCACATGTTTTGGGAGATTTTCCCTTATGTTGTTCTCCCTGAATCTCTGGAGCATTGATTTCTACTTCATGATGCTATGAAAGCTGGTCTTACTAAAAAGCTGTGTTCATGACAAATCCAAACTAGCCAAAAGATGAGAAATTCAGACATTATTCACACATCCACAAATACCTATAGATGTTAAAAATAATGTAGACAAAATAGCTCAATATCTGAGTCCTATGGGCACAGCTTAGTAAAATGAACTGAGATCAGATCACTTTGATTTGTCACGGTTAAAAACTGCATTTGTAAATTGGTGTAATCCATCTCTAGTGAAGTTCCTCAGAGACAGCCTTGAATTCTTAAAAAGCTCCTGAATGATAGATTTTGCATTTAGATCTCAGCATTGTCTTAAAAGATAGTGGTAGTTCACATAACTAGAGAATTCCCTATTGATTACATGATTGAGGAAGCACAAAATCTGTTATTCTTTCCAAAGTCAATTGTAATTTAAGCCCATTATCTCCCTGTGGATGTTCTATTTCAAATAGCAACAGAATCAAAATGTAAATGCCTCAATGAAAAGGTTTGAGGATTCTTTTAGCGAACTATGCTTTGTGTATTTTGCCTTCAAAAATCATAGCAGGAAAGAGTTTAGAAAAATCTGGCTACCAACCAGGTCAAAGGAAAGCACTAAATTTCACGAGAATCACTGATGAATAGTTACAAACATTTTCACTCTTTTAATATCTCATTTGTTTATGATATTAAGTTTGAGCTTCATATAGGAGCAACCTATCTCTTTATTTCGATATGATTTTGGACATTTCAGTGGCTCTAATGTGATCAGTAATAATAAAAGGTATTAATACAAGTTGTAGTAATTTTTTCCTTTTCCCTCTGGCTTCAGTGAACCTTTAGGGAACCACAAGGGACCTCTTTAGGTCTTAGGGATGGCTACTTTTGATGTAAACTTCACAGGAAGGCTCACATTTCAACAACTAGATTTTACTAAAGAAAACTGGCCATTTGGCTGGTCATTTGTAAGCAGAACCAATGTGACATGTAATCTGCCCTTAGATGCCTTAGGAGTGATGGACTGCCCCTTAGATGACTTGGCATACATTTATTAGCACTTAATATTATGCAAATGAAGCATAAAATACAAAGACTTCTAAAAACACCGAAGTAAGCTATCTGCTCATTTGACAGTTGCTTCTGTAACACCATGACAATATTTATGCTGATGTGAAAACACATGATAGTATTAACCAACCACTTACAGCTAAATGAAAATATACCTTAAGCTCCAAATTTATACAATGTATTGAGATGTATTGAAATGACCATTTCCTCATTATAAGGGTGCAATGATTTCCCTTTATGAGAGTATGTGGCATAGCCTGAATAACTTTAATATTTTTCTGTTAAATGATAACTAAAATATATGTTTTATTAAATTTTTCTTATAAAAATGAGAACTACCTCTTTCAAACTGAATACTACTCACATATTCTCCATTCATTCCCTTTAGTCATGCTTATCTCTTTTGTAAACCTATTTTACATAACATTCAGGGTCCTCACCCTTGCCCCCCCACCCACCCT
>SJXQ01006504.1:31374-94326 GCA_006408695.1 Aepyceros melampus
CCATTCTCTCTAGTAAAAAATGATATGTATGCACGGATGGGAATCTGTTACCATGGCAGGACACTGCTGAAACAGGCTCACCTCCTGGTTTCCTTACTGTCTGTCCTCTGCTGAGTCATGGATTATGAAGAATAGGAGAATTTGATACTGACTGTAATGACCACCTGAAAGGGCAAAATGAAACATGTGTGGTGGTTCCAACTGGTTTTATTTTCAAGAAAACAGTTCCTAAACTGAGCTGCTTAAATTTCTAATTTGGGGGACTATCTGAAATGTGAAATTAATTGTCTCTTGGGGAGGCAATGGCTGCATTTCAGAAAATGGAATATTCAAATATTTCCCTAGTTTTAATGATCTCTCTAGAATGTTTCAACTGTACATTTATTCTTTCTTCAGGTCCATGTGTGTGGCTAAAGTATTTAAATGCCCAAATAATTATTGCTTCCTGCTAATGCCATAAAGTAAAATCAGACTTATGTGCCTAGATTCATAAGTTAAAAGTTATGATCAATATAGATGCCTCTAACAGATAATTTTCCAGTATATGATACTTTCTGAAAGAAGATGTCTCACTGTCCATTTACCTACATGAACATGTGTAATGAAGTATTTTCACCCTGGAAGCAGCAGTAACTTTTCACTCACAATATTAATATCACTGGTTTCTATATGCATAATTTGAAAAGGAATTATACTTTTGATCTTATATTGCCAAAAATATCCATTTTATATTTGAGAAAACTGATCTAGATTTTGTATGATGTATTTCTGTAGATATATGCACATCTATAATTTAGTTTTGTAAAGCCCTAGGCTTTAAAATATCCGTGTAGGTAAAAACAGTTGAGATTTCTTCGGTTTATCAGTCAAAAATATAAAGTTAACAAAAAAATATTTAAAGAAGGGTTATATGTAAATATTATAGGAGGATCAGGTTCATCCTTGTTTGTATTCTCTTGCCAGATTCATAACACTTGGTAAGAAAAGACCTAATTTTGTAGCAAATATACTCTGATAATATTACTTTGTGGAATAAATAAACATAATACTCTGCTGGAACTAATAAGAATAGATACAAAACTTAAAAAAAAAAACAACAAATAGTACTAGAGTTCTCTTTCCTTGCTTCTAACGAACTAAAAGTTGAGCTGAAATTGCCTCACTATTAATGCATAATAAAATTCATGGAAGTGGAAAATAAAAAGCCAATTGATTCTAGAACCTGAATAGAGTATAAATATAGTATAATAACTTGCCATGTTCAGGAGGGAACAGAGGTTGAATTTGCAATTAACTGGAATTCTCATTCGGACAACTCAGCATTACAGATGCGGAACAGGTCTAGGTGAGGGGCAATGTGCGGATTTCTTTTAAGCAGCGACAACCTTGAACTGATGCAGTTTGAACTATAGTCTAATAAGGGATTTGTTAATCTCTGGAAAAGCTATAGACCCAAGATTCACTTAACCCTGGCCTTGGTGATTTATGTGAAAGTCACAGACTTTATTCTTCTTGTACTGTTTCCATCTGCAGACTGGAAAACCTCTCCCTTCACACACTGAGAATTCTCACTGCAGTGAATGGAAGGTCAGTGTGTGGAAAGAGCACGTGGGCGGCGGGGGTTCAGCCCCAGAGAAAGAAGGTGTCGAGTCGTCTTGGTAAAGAATTTATACACCACGTGTTCACAGTTTCTTGACAGGTATAATTAGTGTTGTCTTTTCCTTTAATATGTGCTGGGATTCTGAAGCACGGTTTCAAATTTGTGACAATCGTGTTTGATCAAGGAGCGTCAAGGACCTGAAAGGGTGGAGGGAGAGTGAAGAGAAATCGGTGATTAGTATTCATTTATCAACTACAATATGCTAAAAATATCAAAGGAGCACCTGCTTTATGAGAACAGCGAGGCTTATTTTAGGTGCTATCATTCATGCAGTCTTCCACAGGCAAAAAAAAAAAAATTGGTGTTTGCAAAGGAAGTAATTATCAAATGAGGATGGAAAAGACACAGTTATTCCCTAAGATTAAATTAAAAAAAATCAGTTTGAAACATCTCAAAGGTAAAACATTTTTTCCTTTCAATTCCAGATGACTCTGTTTTTCTTCATGAAGGCAAAGGAGAGAAAAGCTTTATATGTCATGACTCTGAGTGGTGCCCCTGCTGAGGTATGTGCAAGCACAGCCTCTCTCTGCCAGGCCGATCCTACCCTTCTGTGACGCAGCCAGCAGGCCTGCTTCTTCTCCCACGAGGTCAGCCTGACACAGAGTAGAGCAGAGTAGGCAGATGCCCCAGGTGGTCAGACCTGGGGGAGCAGCCTCCCCACTCCCCCAGACCTGTCACTTTCCCACTGTCACGGAGTCATTTCTTTCAGAAACAACAGTGGTTTCAATCTTTGTTTTTAAAGCTGTGGATATTTTTATTTCAGTGACTGTAGAACACCATATTAAAGCAAAAAATTAAGGAATTGGTTGGGTTGATGTGGAAGTGTGCGCTGGGTATAGGTTTGCAGTCTGCCTTCTCTGCATCAGTACTGTCCAGCTCAAAGCCTTCTAGAGAAACGCCCCAAAGCACCCTGAGCCTACAGAGTGGAACTGAAAGTCGAGCATGAGGCCCCTGAACTTCTTCAGGAATCACTTAACAAGATATCACATTAAAATATCTGCCATTAATATTGTGACTATTATACCAACACTGCTACTTTACTATTGAGTGCTCATCAATTGCCACATATCTTAAGGTTTGCATATTTTTTCTTATTTAATTTCCATAAGAGGCCATTTTAATGAATCTTATAAAGCAAAAAATTAAGGAATTGGTTGGGTTGATGTGGAAGTGTGCGCTGGGTATAGGTTTGCAGTCTGCCTTCTCTGCATCAGTACTGTCCAGCTCAAAGCCTTCTAGAGAAACGCCCCAAAGCACCCTGAGCCTACAGAGTGGAACTGAAAGTCGAGCATGAGGCCCCTGAACTTCTTCAGGAATCACTTAACAAGATATCACATTAAAATATCTGCCATTAATATTGTGACTATTATACCAACACTGCTACTTTACTATTGAGTGCTCATCAATTGCCACATATCTTAAGGTTTGCATATTTTTTCTTATTTAATTTCCATAAGAGGCCATTTTAATGAATCTTACATTGAATAACTTCCTCCGAGTCCCTTAGCTTCCAAGTGACAGAGCTACCAAATGATTGAGTTTTTAATTACTTAACTCATCGTAGAGTTACCTGTCCCATGGGAATGGGGCTCAGCAGGTGAATTTCAGTATGAGGCTTGGGTCTCTTCATCTACTCAGAGGGGAAGCGGGCCCATGGGAGATGCCAGCAGCTGAGAGAACACTGGGCCTCCGAAGGGTGCGTCACTGAAATACCCACTGGGAAGAACCACCTGCACAAAATGTTCCCTATTTCCCTCATTCCCCTGATTTATAATTGAACAGATTAATGATTCTTAAAAAAAAAAAAAGCCTTTCCCACACAGTTTAAATTTTATTGACCAAACTGCTTTCCAATTTTTGAATGAGCCATTATAGTAGGCAGAATAATGACCTCTGAAATATGTCGATGTTCAAATCCCCAGAACCTGTGCATGTGTTAAGATTCCATGGTAGAGGGAAATTAAAGTTGTAGATGGAAGTAACGTTGCTAGACAGTTGATGTTAACATAGGGAGAGTGTCCTGAACTGTCCAGGTGGGTCCATACCTTGCAATTAGAACTGGAAGAAAGAGAGAGAGTCAGGGAAGGGGAGGTGATGGTAAAAGCAGAGGTGAGTGTGGGTGCAATGTGAGGACTCTCCTGTCACTGCTGGTTTGGAGGATGGGAAATGGAACCAGGAGGTAAGGAGTGCAGGCAGCCCCTGGAAACTGGAAAAGGCAAGGAAATGGATCTTCCCTGGAGTCTCTGAAAGCCCAGTGAGACTGTGCTGGGCTTCTGTCTCATAATACTGCTAGAAAACGAATTTGTATTTTCTAAAGCCAGTGGTCCCCAACATTTTTGGCACCGGGAACCAGTTTCGTGGAAGACAGCTTTTCCACACACAGGGGTGATGTGAGTGATGGGGAGCTACAGGGAGCAGCAGATGAAGCTTCCCTTACTCACCCCACTGCTTACCTCCCGCTGTGTGGCCTGGTTCCTAACAGGCCATGGACCAGTACTGGTCCACAGCCCGGGGTTGGGGACCCCCATTTTAAGCCATTAAATGTGTAGTAATTTGGGGGGCAGCAATAGGAAACTAACAGACCTGTGATGATGAAGGACTTTGAGGCATAAGGCACTGTTTTAGAGGCAATTGGTGAGGGTTAATGCCAGCTTGGAGCAGTGTGAGACTGAATTCCTAGAAAGCTCATGCAAACGTGTCTACGATAAGGGACGGGACATGTAAGGGCAGGTGCCACTGAATAAAGATGTAAAGCAGCAAAGTTGTGAAAAGAAAGAGGCTTTGCAGCCCATATCTCTGAATTTGAATCACGGCCCTGTAACTTCCTAGCTGTGAAATCAGTAGACTTTAAAAAAAATCCTACATGACTCAGTTTCCTTCTTTAATATGAGGTTTAAAATAGTGCCTAATACTCAAAGGATTATTGTAAGGGTTAAGTAATTTTACATATATGAAACATTCAGAAAAGTTCTTGGTGTGCCCTGATTCCTTAACAAATTTTATCCAGCATTATGATTATTTTCTGGTTCGGTTTTCTGCTTGATGAGTCTGGGTTCCTTAAATTGAGTTTTTATCAGAGTCATCCTTTGGGATCTTCAATAAGTGGGCTGGCAGTTCTGGCAGTGGTTCCCAGGATCAGACCACAAGACCCATGACTGTGGCAGAGGAAGGCGCAGGACAGGATGTGGTGGATACAGTGAGGGAAGTGGGGGCCTGAAGAGCAGGAGGTGAAAGAGTCAGTGAGGCTGCTGCCAAGGGTCAGCTGCTGTGTGTTAATAGATTTGCTAAGAGGCAGCCTGTATTTGAATGTAAATGAACTCTGGATCTGCCAACAGAAGGTCAGAGAAATTAAACAAGGTTTTGGTCTTGACTTCCTCAGAATGCTGACATCTCAAAAAGAATTTCTCTGTTCTTCTCACTTTTATTCTTTGGAAATATGAGAATCAGAGTGAAATATGGATTTACATAGATTCACACTTTAAAAAATGAGATGCTTATGGGATGGAAAGCAAAATAGGTGAAGGGGATTAACAGGTACAAACTCCCAGTTATAAAATAAATAAATCATGGGATATAATGTACAGCACAGGAAACATAGTCAATAGTACTATAAGAACTCTGTATGGTGACGGGTGGTAACTAGACTTACTGTGATGATCAATTTGTCATGTATTATAAATGGTAAATCACTATGTTGTTTGCTTGAAACTAATAATCAAAGTCAACCACACTTCAATTAAAAAAAATAAATGCTTAAAGAAATATAATACTGTTTCTCAAAAAAGTGGTTATCGTATTTTTTTAAAAAATCCTATATTCACAGGTTTCTATAATATAAAGTGATCATACTTACTACATTTTAGAAAATGTAATCTATTCTTCCAGATAAACAAAGATGGAAGTTAGGGAAAAGACAACTGAAATGTACTTCAGGGGAATTTAAAATTAAAAGTAGACATAAAACACACTGTCCACACACTACTTACATTAAACTTATTTTCCATCTGTGTGCACCACTGACCATTGCTAGTTATTTCATAACTTCTACCATCTCATATAAAAATATTATTTCTAATTTTTAGAAATTATATTTCATGTGATAAAAATAAGATAGTATTGACAAGTAATTTTGCTTTACCTGGTCTTTGCTTGACTTATCAAAATTAAAAAAAAAATTAGCAATCTATTCAAAGTAAACAGTTTCAGATCTCTTCTCAAAAGCAACCAGAGTATGAGTTAGCAGGTGTAACAAGTCCCATTTAACCCCTAAAAAGCTAACTAATTAAAAGTTGAATAAGAGCTACTGTAAGTCTCTGACTGAATACACCATAAAATCCATGGATGATCTGACTCAGTTGTACTTTGCTTGTACTTGAAATGGACACTAGGTTCATTTCAAGGGGCCATAAACGCTGGACTGGAAGAAACACAAGCTGGAATCAAGATTGCCGGGAGAAATATCAATAACCTCAGATATGCAGATGACACCACCCTTATGGCAGAAAGTGAAGAGGAACTAAAAAGCCTCTTGACGAAAGTGAAAGAGGAGAGTGAAAAAGTTGGCTTAAAGCTCAGCATTCAGAAAACGAAGATCATGGCATCTGGTCCCATCACTTCATGGCAAACAGATGGGGAAACAGTGGAAACTGTCAGACTTTATTTTTTTGGGTTTCAAAATCACTGCAGATGGTGACTGCAGCCATGAAATTAAAAGACGCTTACTCCTTGGAAGGAAAGTTAAGACCAACCTAGATAGTATATTCAAAAGCAGAGACATCACTTTGCCGACTAAGGTCCGTCTAGTCAAGGCTATGGTTTTTCCTGTGGTCATGTATGGATGTGAGAGTTGGATTGTGAAGAAAGCTGAGCGCCGAAGAACTGATGCTTTTGAAGTGTGGTGTTGGAGAAGACTCTTGAGAGTCCCTTGGACTGCAAGGAGATTCAACCAGTCAATCCTAAAGGAGATCAGTCCTGGGTGTTCATTGGAAGGTTGATTCTAAAGCTGAAACTCCAGTACTTTGGCCACCTTATATGAAGAGTTGACTCATTGGAAAAGAGCCTGATGCTGGGAGGGATTAGGGGCAGGAGGAGAAGGGGACGACAGAGGATGAGATGGCTGGATGGCATCACAGACTCAATGACGTGAGTCTGAGTGAACTCCGGGAGTTGGTGATGGACAGGGAGGCCTGGCGTGCTGCGATTCATGGGGTCACAAAGAGTCGGCATGACTGAGCGACTGAACTGAAATGAACTGATATCGTGTATTGCAAGTGCTACCTTGGCAGGCATAAATATAAATTTCATGTTCACTTAAATAGAACTTTATCCTATGTAACAAAAAAACATGGTTTTAAATGCTTTTTATTAAAACTGTTAGTCTTTGATAATGAGACAGTAGGAAATTCTCAAGTGATTTCATGAACACCGATGGGACAGAGAAATGGTCCATCAGTATTTATGGCCAAGTTGTATACTTCCAAAGATGACTGAATGAGCATTAGAGAAAGCTTTTAGTAAAATCTTAGAAGTCTGAATGGCACATACTTCTTTCAAAACACTTTAAAACTATTTTACTAAGGGCCAGTGCAGTAAAACAGTTGGGAGAATTGCTACAAGTCTGTATTATTGAGAATGGAAGAAAAAATGAGTTCAGGAAAAGAATGCCAATGTTTGGCTGAAGAATACTGAATTGTTATTATTAGCAAAAAGACATTTGAAAGGATTCTGGAAGTACAAATGTTTAGTACCTTTGTGTTTGAAATGGATTAGAGAGGAGGAGGATATGGACAAAGTGACTTGTCTGTATGAATCCAAATCATTCCACCACCCCAGTCCAAACCACTATATCTCTCGCCTATTAGCTAATAGTATCTTAACTATCTCTACTTGCACCCTATCCTGCAATAATCTATTCTCCCTATAGCACCCAGAGTGATCTCTTTTAAGACGTAAATAAATCATGTCACTCTTTTGCTTAAAAACCTTCAGTGGTTTCCACTGCAATAAAATTCGACTTCCCTCAGTGGTGTGGAAAGCTCTCTGTAGCCTGGGCTCTGTCTGTCTCACCGTCCTCCTCACTCTTTATCGCCTCACTACCTCTGCTTTCTTTCTATTCCTCAAACATCAAATAGCCTCACATCTGCCACAGAGCTAGTGCACTGCCTATTTCCTGCTCTTTTGATGCCTGTTTCCTGGCTTCTCCTTGTCATTCAGTCTCAGCTTCAGTGTCACCTCCTTGGAGAGGTCTTGCCTGATGACCTCCCAGAAAGTCATCACCTGGCCAGTCTCTATTAAAACACACTATTTTGATTCTACCAAGTGCTAGTCTCAATAGGATATTTTTTACCTACTTGTTAATTAACTATCCCATCCAACCATAACATAAGCACCTGGATAGCAAGGACTGTGATTTGTTCATGCTGCCTCCAAAGCCCATTAAATAGTGCCTGGCCGTTCCCAGTAACAAATAGATATTTATTGTTGAATAAATGTAGTTTTTGGAATGGAATGTAATTTCAGACAAAGACACCAAACTATGGTATCTGTAATAAAACTAGCAGGTTATAAAAGAAAGATAGTTGAATTCCCAGGACCCTCTGAGAACAAGTCCCATACTCTATTTAACTTCCTCATGTAGCTTCTTTTCATGAGTGTCACCAAAAATTGAAAACCTCTTCTCATATCCAGTGTTTCTCATTGGGCAAATAGTAATCTGATATTGAATGGGTTAAAACCACCGTTACCCACTGTCATCTTCCCAAGAATGTCTGAACCTCATTTTAAATACACATTTGCAGACATTATAGTATAGAGGTATCAAAGATTCAAACTGTCTCTTCCAAAAGATAGCAAGGAAAATGTGTGTAACTCCAGAATTCCTAATGTTGGCAGATGAATTACTTGGCAGAGTAAGAAGGAGAAATAATTCTTTGCTACTTTTAAGTGTGGCTGTGGGGAATCCATTGAAACTATTGCAGCTTCATATCATTCATCTGAAAAATGGTGTTTCAGTGATACTTGCTGTGAAGGGTTTTTTGAGGATTAGGGATAACATGTGAGAAGGGCCTAGCACACAGCAGGCACTTCAGAGATGGTGACTCTTACTCTTAACAATTTTTCCTGAATTTTCTCTCTCTCTCTCTCTTTTTTTTTTTTTGAATTTTTCTAAAACCATGAAGCAAAACTGACTTACTCGTCACAAAGTGGAATTTAGAAAGACAGGTATTACCTGAGACACATTTAAGAGAATTCCAAAATCTCAGGGCATAATTAAACACTGGCCTCTATTTGGTCCTCTTCCCAGATCAGGTTTCAGTGTTGTAAAGGGGATCTCCCCTGGGTTGACACTGTATGGTTGCTTAGTTTGTACGCTGTGCAAAGGCAACTGGCCAGGGCAGTAAGCGGGGCTGGAATGGAGCCCACACTCTTGTCATGAAACCATGGGCAGATGTGTGTCTGCACAGACGCCCGCATTTCTGTAATCTGCACAAAGGCATCGTATAGTCTGTACCTGGCCCTCCTCAAGTGTATAATTTTTTCAAAATAGCGTACATTTCCAGGGAATTTGGCTAAATGAAACATAATATAAGCAACTGTCTCATTAACATTTTCTGAGGTCACTCTTTTTTGTGTGATTGACTTTGTTTGGATTATTAAATCTAATAATTACATTCCAGCTATGTAAGAAACTATACTTTTTAAAAAACCAAACTTATGTGTGTATGGGGCTTTCCTTGTGTAGAGGGCACCTCTTACCTATGACATGTGGTTTTGCTGTGTTTGTTGCTGCTGCTGCTGTTGTTGCTGCTGAATTAGCAACTGCTGCTGTTGCCGACGCCGGGCTGTCCGTAGCTTTTCAAAGCGAGCCTCCATTTCTTCTAGGACTTTCGGGGTGTATCGCACCACCAGCTTGACGCTGTCCTTAGCAGCCTTAAGCAGTTCTACGGCTTTTTCATGGTGTTCTCCTTCCACACTCTGAAACGACAATGATATCTCATAAGGGGAGAGCTTCCATGTTCTTTTCTCTGGAGCTAAATGCAAAATGAGTATTCAAGCACAGCCTCTGACAACTGGAAATTTAAAGAAGGTATGGCAGATTTATGGCCCGCGATGTTATCATTTAGTGCCTTTGTAGTTGAACCACGAGCAGGTTAGCTGCACTAGGGTACAGGATGGATGGAAGGGAGGTTCAAGATAGGAGGAGGAAAAAAACGAAAGCCTAAAAGATAACACTAACATTTAGAATAGGGATTGCTAAATTTCACCTGGCAGAATAATTGCACTGGTCCAAAAACCTTAGCAAAAATTTAAAAGGAACAATGAAGGGGGATAACAAAATGAATTCCTATCTGGTATTAGCACTTAAAAAGAATCTACAATGCTTAAAGTAGTGTCTTATTGATGTAGTAAGAGGAGAATAAGACAGAATCTAGACACGGATCCACCACATAAAACATGTTATATGATAAATGTGAAATTCAGACTCAAGGAAGAAAGGATTATTAAATAATGATGCTGGAACAGATAATTAAATGATACAAAAGAATGTGGATTCCAGTCTCACAGTCTACACTACATATAGCAGAGTGATTAACAATTTCAATGTAAAAATAAAACCATGAAACAACTAAAATAAAGCATAAGTCAGTGTTCATCATCTTGCAATGTGCAAGTAATTCTTAAGTAAAAATACCAAAAAAGATACCAGCCACAAAATCAGATTTAAAAATTGGAAGTTTTTAGACTGAAGAGAACAAACTTATGGTTACCAGGGAGGACTTGTGGGAGGAAGGGATAGTTAGGGAGTTTAAGATCAACATGTGCACAGTGCTAAATTTAAAATCAATAACCAACAGGACCTATTATACAGCACAGAGAACTCTGCTCAATGTTATGTGGCAGCCTGGATGGGAGAGGAGGCTGGGGGAGAATAGATACATGTATGTGTACACCTGTGTCCACTGTGCACCTGAAATTACATTTTTAATTGGCTATATTTCAATATAAAATAAAAAGTTTTTTTAAAAAAATGTAAGTTTCTATGTCTCACACACTATCAGTTCAGTTCAGTTCAGTTGCTCAGTCTTGTCCAACTCTTTGCAACCCCATGAATGGCTGCATGCCAGGCCACCCTGTCCATCACCAACTCCCAGAGTTTATACAAACTCATGTCCAAGGAGTCGGTGATGCCATCTAACCATCTCATCCTCTGTCGTCCCCTTCTCCTCTGCCCCCAATCCCTCCCAGCATCAGAGTTTTTTCCAATGAGTCAACTCTTCACATCAGTTAGCCAAAGTATTGGAGTTTCAGCTTCAACATCAGTCCTACCAATGAACACCCAGGACTGATCCCATTTAGAATGGACTGGTTGGAGTCCATCCTTGCAGTCCAAGGGACTCTCAAGAGTCTTCTCCAACACCACAGTTCAAAAGCATCAATTTTCAGTGCTCAGCTTTCTTTAGAGTCAACTCTCACATCCATACATGACAACTGGAAAAACCATACCTTTGACAAGATGGATCTTTGTTGGCAAAGTAATGTCTTTGCTTTTTAATATGCTGTCTAGGTTGGTCATAGCTTTTCTTCCAAGGAGCAAATATCTTTTAATTTCATGGCTGCAATCACCATCTGCAGTGATTTTGGAGCCCAAGAAAATAAAGTCTGTCACTGTTCCCACTGTTTCCCCATCCATTTGTCATGAAGTGATGTGACCAAATGTTATGATCTTAGTTTTTTGAATGTTGAGTTTTAAGCCAGCTTTTTCACTCTCCTCTTTCACTTTCATCAAGAGGCTCTTTAGTTCCTCTTTTGCTTTCTGCCATAAGGGTGGTGTCATCTGCATATCTGAGGTTATGGATATTTCTCCCAGCAATCTTGATTCCAGCATGTGCTACATTCAGCCCTGAATTTTGCATGATGCACTCTGCATGTAAGTTAAATAAACAGGGTGACGATATACAGCCTTGATGTACTCCTTTCCCAATCTGGAACCAATTCATTGTTCCATGTCTGGTTCTAAGTGTTGCTTCTTGACATGTGTACAGATTTCTCAGGAGGCAGGCAAGATAGTCCGGTATTTCCACCACTTTAAAAATTTTTTATAGTTTGTTGTGATCCACATAGTCAAAGACTTTGGCATAGTCAATAAAGCAGAAGTAGCTGTTTTTCTGGAATTCTCTTGCTTTTTCAATGAACCATCGGAAGAGCTCTTACAAGTCAATAAAGATCTAAGCAAAATGGGCAAGTGATCCTTGGACAAATAATAATTTTTTAAAATGGTCAATAAATGTAAGAAAAAAAACCCCAACCTTCCTCATAATCAAACAAATGCAGATGAAAAAATATTTTGTTTTTAATTTAAAAATGGTGAAGATGTATTTTAAAATATGGTGTATGGACAAGGATGTAGGGAAAAGGTACTTATACACTGATAATATTGTGACAAAAACTAGCACAGTTTTTCTGCTGGGCACTGTTGTTATGCAATGGATAAAACCCTTTATAAATAAAGTATTTGACTTTAGAGAAATGTACTAAGGATAAAATCAGACATGCACACATACCTGTAAAACAGATATGATATGACAGAAAACAGAACAAAAATTAACTCTTAGCTTTTGAATCTCAAAATACTCTTGGACATAATGGCATAGACAACTGTTGGGGTAAGTAAGTTTACAATAAGTAAACACCAAGAGGCTTCTCCAAGAGCTTAGAAAGTATCTCTAGTTTGGGATTGATGGTTTAGTCGCTAAGTCGTGTCCGACTCTTGCGACCTCATGGACTATAGCCTGCCAGGCTCCTCTGTCCATGGGATTCTCCAGGCAAGAATACTGGAGTGGATTGCCATTTCCTTCTCCAGGGGATCTTCCCAACTCAGAAATCAAACCCGAGTCTCTTGCATTGCAGGCAGATTCTTTACCTACTAAGCTACAAGGGATTAAGGAGAAATAAAACAGAAGAAAATTATAATCAGACATCACAGAACCCTGAGAAGAGGAGACAGTCCTTTCCTCTCAGCTGACCCCCAGGGCAGATGACATAACGTATATTTTATAGGATCAAAGTGCCAAGGCCTTTTTTGACTTGTTTCCCAGGTAAAGCTCAAAGAAATGTGTGTGATGTGAGAGACAGGGATGAAGACAGGCTTAATACTGCAGGAGCACTGAAGAGTGGCACTGAAGTGGCAGAAAAGGCCACCCCAAAATTGGCTGAGGTTACATTTTCACAAGCCAAGCAGAAGGGAGACTCAAGTGAACATTACCTTGAGTTCGCAAAATTTATTTTCATCTTAAGCACACAAGTTATATCTTGAGATTCATAATTACAACTATCATACATATTTGAAGATTTAAGAAATTGTGTTCCATTCTGTCATTTGCTTCAGCAAGGTGGACGTGGACTGAGGTAAAAACAAAAACAAAAACAGCTTTGAATTAAACAATGTCATCGGTAGCCTTCAGTCATCTATCTGAGAGCCAGGCAGAAACTAAAGGACTTAAGAAATGACTGTGGAGAGCCCTGGAGGCAACTTATATAACCACTCCTTTGCCAAGTCTGGACTAACTAGAGAGCAGGGAGTTATAAATAGCTGTTGAGGAGAGTGAATTTTTATCCGTGGCTGAAGCCTAGGAAAATAGGCTTATTCATTAATTTATTCATTTAACTATTCACTCAGTCATTGACTTGGTCCTTCAACCGATGTTTATTAAGCATTTATTTCACTACTTATACGCTACTAGTACTCTTTATTTAAGGGACTAGATCTGAGAGATAAAGTGCCTGATGAACTATGGACGGAAGTTGGTGACACTGTACAGGAGATAGGGATCAAAACCATCCCCATGGAAAAGAAATGCAAAAAAGCAAAATGGCTGTCTGGGGAGGCCTTATAAATAGCTTTGAAAAGAAGAGAAGCAAAAAAGCAAAGGAGAAAAGGAAAGATATATACATCTGAATGCAGAGTTCCAAAGAATAGCAAGAAGAGATAAGAAAGCCTTCCTCAGAGATCAATGCAAAGAAATAGAGGAAAACAATAGAATGGGAAAGACTAGAAATCTCAAGAAAATGAGAGATACCAAGGGAACATTTCATGCAAAGATGGGCTCAATAAAGGACAGAAATGGTATGGACCTAACAGAAGCAGAAGATATTAAGAAGAGGTGGCAGGAATACACAGAAGAACTGTACAAAAAAGAACTTCATGACCAAGATAATCATGATGGTGTGATCACTCACCTAGAGCCAGATATCCTGGAATGTGAAGTCAAGTGGGCCTTAGAAAGCATCACTACAACAGAGTTAGTGGAGGTGCTGGAATTCCAGTGGAGCTATTTAAAATCCTGAAAGATGATGCTGTGAAAGTGCTGCACTCAATATGCCAGCAAATTCGGAAAACTCAGCAGTGGCCACAGGACTGGAAAAGGTCAGTGTTCATTTGAATCTCAAAGAAAGGCAATGCCAAAGAATGCTCAAACTACCACACAATTGCACTCATCTCACATGCTAGTAAAGTAATGCTCAAAATTCTCCAAGCCAGGCTTCAGCAATATGTGAACCGTGAACTTCCAGATGTTCAGGCTGGTTTTAGAAAAGGCAGAGGAACCAGAGATCAAATTGCCAACATCCGCTGGATCATGGAAAAAGCAAGAGAGTTCCAGAAAAACATCTATTTCTGCTTTATTGACTATGCCAAAGCCTTTGACTCTGTAGATCACAATAAACTGTGGAAAATTCTGAGAGAGATGGGAATACCAGACCACCTAACCTGCCTCTTGAGAAACCTGTATGCAGGTCAGGAGGCAACAGTTAGAACTGGACATGGAACAAGAGACTGTTTCCAAATAGGAAAAGGAGTATGTCAAGGCTGTATATTGTCACCCTGCTTATTTAACTTCTATGCAGAGTACATCATGAGAAATGCTGGACTGGAAGAAACACAAGCTGGAATCAAGACTGCCGGGAGAAATATCAATAACCTCAGATATGCAGATGACACCACCCTTATGGCTGAAAGTGAAGAGGAACTAAAAAGTCTCTTGATGAAAGTGAAAGAGGAGAGTGAAAAAGTTGGCATAAAGCTCAACATTCAGAAAACGAAGATCATGGCATCTGGTCCCATCACTTCATGGCAAATAGATGGGGAAACAGTGTCAGACTTTATTTTGGGGGCTCCAAAATCACTGCAGATGGTGACTGCAGCCTTGAAATTAAAAGACACTTACTCCTTGGAAGGAAAGTTATGAGCAACCTAGACAGCATATTCAAAAGCAGAGACATTACTTTGTCAACAAAGGTCCGTCTAGTCAAGGATATGGTTTTTCCTGTGGTCGTGTATGGATGTGAGAGTTGGACTGTGAAGAAGGCAGAGTGCCGAAGAATTGATGCTTTTGAAGTGTGGTGTTGGAGAAGACTCTTGAGAGTCCCTTGGACTGCAAGGAGATCCAACCAGTCCATTCTGAAGGAGATCAGCCCTGGGATTTCTTTGGAGGGAATGATGCTAAAGCTGAAACTCCAGTACTTTGGCCACCTCATGCGAAGAGCTGACTCACTGGAAAAGACTCTGATGCTGTTGGGGGGAGGGGATTGGGGGCAGGAGGAGAAGGGGACGACAGAGGATGAGATGGCTGGATGGCATCACGGACTCGATGGACATGAGTCTGAGTGAACTCTGGGAGTTGGTGATGGACAGGGAGGCCTGGCGTGCTGCGATTCATGTGTTCGCGAAGAGTCGGATACGACAGAGCGACTGAACTGACTGACTGACTTACTCTACTAAGTTCTTTGGAAGAACATGCACAGGGGAAAACTTTGACAGCTTTGTACAGTATAAATTCTCTTTTGGTGTACTTGAAATTTCTTTGTAATTTGCCCCAAGGTGAATTGTTAATTATATGGAATTCCCCTTTAAAAGGAAAACTGGATGATTTGCCTGTTAATACCCTTACCTAATTTCTTTTTTAATATTAAAACTAACAAGTTCTACGTTTTAATAACAATGGTTCACCTGTTTTCTCGGCCAGAGGATTAGTCTGCAGACTTCTTTTTGGCTTTTGTCCTATTTGCTTTCATTTAATAAGGTTGGAAATTCTAGGTCAGACCTTTAGATGCTCATTATCCCCGGGTAGGCACTCTGCCCACAATTTAGAGTTGCCCCAGGAGGGCTGTGGGATTAATACACGGAGCATTAAGGCTCTTACCATAGTGGATGGCTGAGAGAACCATGGCTGGGGTTTCATACTCCACCCTGGAGAACTGGCAAGGCTACCTCACTCACCCTCAGCCCTGTTCTCCACTATGCATGCGTGGTTGCATACTGTTACTTCAGTCATGTCCAACTCTGCGATGCCAAGGACTATAGCCTGCCAGGCTGCTCTGTCCAAAGATTTTCCAGGCAAGAACACTGGAGAGGGTTGCCATTTCCTTTTCCAGGGGATCTTCCCCACCCAGGGACAAACCATGTTTCTTACATCTCCTGCATGGGCCCTGGCAGGCAGGTTCTTTACCACTAGTGGCATCTGCTCTCTATCACACACTGAGCAATTGATAAAAGGCAGACTCCAACATTCTTTGAATCCAGAATTTTTTTTTTTTATCTCAATGGTCTATCTTTGGCTCAGATAGCGACTCTGATTTTTGGGGGCTCAGCAGAGTTAAGGGGTCTCTTGGTCTGAATGTACCGTTCACTGTCTTCCCCACCAGGGCACAGAATCCACATGGGATCTGGTCAGAGTGTCACGCTTCAACATTTCCATTACTAAAAATGCTATGTTAAAAATAATATACATTACATGATTAAGCAGTATACTAGAAACCAAGAGGTCACTCAGAGACTTGAAGAAATATAAGCATCTTTGTAGAATGTATCGTTTCAAACACTTGTTAACTTGGTTGTTGAAATAGTTTTCAGAAAATCTGCATCTAGAAGACTGTTCTGAGTGTCTCTCCTTTTCCACTGGCTTTGTCTACTTTATTAATATTTTTGAGGGCATATGTTTGTCTTCTTAATCTGTAATTTATCTCTGAAGTGCTTTCCGTCCATCAGTATAACTTCTTAATGAGAATAAGGCAGTTTTCTCTCCTTTCTTTCCCTTTTAAAGTAAGAACAAAAAAGCAGACAACCTTTCAATGGAGTTCCTGTTCCATGAATTAAGAAAAGGTCAAGCTATCTGCTCTGTTAGGATACACATGCTGATGAACAAACACCTGTCAATAGATTTCCCTTGCCCTGACAGTTTATCATTCATTCCTACTTTTGACTTTGTCTCTTTCTCACTCTTAACAAAATTAAGTCTTATTTCAAGCTAAGTATTTAAAATATGTTTTGAAATATGATAGTTTATTTGTAAAACAGTTAAGCTGTCTTTCTATCACAGATATTTTATACACACACACACACACACACACACACACACACAGGTACATACACACACACCTCCTCCTGATTCAGGAATTGTCTTTTATAACAATTAGTCAGTTTGAGAAGTCACTGAAAACCCGTAGCACTAGCTTTTCACATAGGATGAAAATGTAGTCCTTATGTGATTTGAGGAAACCTAGGAAAACTTCTGATTTTAAAGTGGAATCCTCTCCTCCATTAAAATACCCAAAATTGCATACTTTCCATAAGAGCTTCTCATACTTTCTAAAACAAATTTTGTAATTTTAGATTTCAACCTCTTGCTTTAAGAGTTCTGTTGTACCTACTGCAATCTGAGGAAGTCATTAGAATGGATTAAGTTAGCAAAGCTTTCCAACAGACATCTGATAAAAGATGTAAGTCATGAAGGAGTTGAGGGGTGGTGAGGAAAGCAAGGGGTAAACTAGGTAGCCAGGAAATATTCAGACCAAAGAGAAGTGGTCCAAAAAGAGAAAAGCCCCCCAAAATATTACCTACCCCACAGAAGCACCTAGTCTGGACATGGGCCTTCACTGAATCAAAGTGCACAAGGAGGGATGGACATTCTCATCTTGAAAATACTTCTTTCCCTTGCTAACGTTTTAGAAAGTACACAGAGAAATTAATATGAAAAGGAGAGTTCAAATGGTTCTATTACCATTTCCAAAGGCTTAAGAACTGGATATTCTATAATGTTAATATATAAAGGAATATATTTTCATTCAGGAATGTGAGAAAAATTAGCTCAGTAAGTAACGAGATGCATACTTGTTTCATTAGTAATCTCATGCAGTAGTAGCAAGCTCTGGAAAGCTTTAAAGTTAATCTATTGAAGTCTAACAAATCAGTAGATGGTGAATGAACCAACTTTTCAACATGTTCTGATTTTTCACTAGTTTTTATTTCCACACATTGTGAGTTATCAAAATGGCTGCTATTTCTTGGTACCCTCAGTGTCCTGACTGATTAAGAATCTTAAAAAGAGGCAGCTTTGGATTACATTGCATACTTGCTCATAAAAGGTACTCTCTCTTCCCTGCCATAGAGAAACTAGCTGCTAAATTTTGATCTCAGACCTCCAATGGAAGAGATTCCTGCTGAAAAGGGACCTCATTATCTGAGCACAATCAACTGCCAAATGAGCAGCACCCACGACTCCATGGAATTCTCTCTCTATGAGGATTACACGGAAACAATCCTGACCCAGCTTGCTGATAAGCTGTTTAAACACTTTGTTGGATAACCAAGGGTTGGCTATACCTCTCAGTTACCATAGGAATATCTAGAGCTAAGCTCATGTTTCAGTTCAGTTCAATCTCTCAGTTGTGTCCAACTCTGCGACCCCATGAATCGCAGCACGCCAGGCCTCCCTGTCCATCACCAGTTCCGGAGTTCACTCAAATTCACGTCCATCAAGTAAGTGATGCCATCCAGCCATCTCATCCTCTGTCATCCTCTTCTCCTCCTGCCGCCAATCCCTGCCAGCATCAGGGTCTCTTCCAATAAGTCAGCTCTTCGCATGAGGTGGCCAAAGTACTGAAGTTTCAGCTTTAGCATCAATCCTTCCAAACAACACCCGGGATTGATCTCCTTTAGAATGGACTAGTTGGATCTCCTTGCAGTCCAAGGGACTCTCAAGAGTCTTCTCCAACACCACACTTCAAAAGCATCAATTCTTTGGCACTCAGCTTTGTTTAGAGTCCAACTCTCACATCCATACATGACCACTGGAAAAACCATAGCCTCTTGAGAGTCCCTTGGACTGCAAGGAGATCCAACCAGTCCATTCTGAAGGAGATCAACCCTGGGATTTCTTTGGAAGGAATGATGCTCAAACTGAAGCTCCAGTCCTTTGGCCACCTCATGCGAAGAGTTGACTCATTGGAAAAGACCCTGATGCTGGGAGGGACTGGGGGCAGGAGGAGAAGGGGACGACCAAGGATGAGATGGCTGGATGGCATCACAGACTCAATGGACGTGAGTCTGAGTGAACTCTGGGAGTTGGTGATGGACAGGGAGGCCTGGCGTGCTGCGATTCATGGAGTCGCAAAGAGTCGGACACGACTGAGCGACTGAACTGAACTGAACTGACTAGACGGACCTTTGTTGGCAAAGTAATGCTCTGCTTTTGAATATGCTGTCTAGGTTGGTCATAACTTTCCTTCCAAAGAGTAAGTGTCTTTTAATTTCATGGCTGCAATCACCATCTGCAGTGATTTTGGAGCCAAAAATATAAAGTCTGACACTTTCCACTGTTTCCCCATCTATTTCCCATGAAGTGATGGGACCAGATGCCATGATCTTCGTTTTCTGAATGTTGAGCGTTAAGCCAACTTTTTCACTCTCCTCTTTCACTTTCATCAAGAGGCTTTTGAGTTCCTCTTCACTTTCTGCCATAAGGGTAGTGTCATCTGCACATCTGAGGTTATTGGTATTTCTCTCAGCAATCTTGATTCCCGCTTGTGCATCTTCCGTTTAGGCTCCTAAATACATTAGCCACTCTTTTGGATTAAAGGCCCAGTGATGTCATCAAGAAAGATGATATCAAGGATATTGGGTTATGATATTTGGGTACAATTAAGCATCTCAGAAACTCAGAACCTTCTAGCTTATTTATAAAGGCCCTTAGAAACCACCTCATTTGTCTCCTTGGATCTTTATACATATGAAAATAAAGACTTAAGAGTGGCTGTGACCTGGTCCATTTTATAAATTTGTTAGTTGCAATGCTTGGAGAAGGAAATGGCAACCCACTCCAGCGTTCTTGCCTGGAGAATCCCAGGGACGGGGGAGCCTGGTGGGCTGCTGTCTCTGGGGTTGCACAGAGTCGGACACGACTGAAGCAATTTAGCAGCAGCAGCAGCAGTTGCAATGCTGGATTAGAACTCATTATCTTTGATGACAGCTCTTTTAACAATCTCATTCTGCTTTTCCAGATTAACTAATTTAGATTGTGGTGGGTCAGTTTTTACAGGATGTGAAGGATAGGAATTAATGACGAATATAAGATGTGCCAACTCCCAGCTCTAAAGCATATTAAATTGGCTAGTGAAGAAGTACTATGAAACTACATGCTCACTCTTAGTGGATTATAATTCTCAACATTGAAAAGGCCCTCGATAGCCAAAGACAGACCCACTTCTTCCTACAATGGTAATTGTGGAAAATTATTTCATTTGAAATGAAATGATCATTTATACATAATAAACATGGGTATGTGTGTGTGAGCCTGTGTGTGTGTGTGAGCCTGTGTGTGTGTGTGTGTATGTGTGTGTGTATTCTAACATTCACTGAGCACTTACTCAGTGCAAGGCACTGCTAGCTGCTTTGTGTGGATTATATCTAATCCTTATAATAACACTATAAGAAAGGCAATACAGAGCTTAAGAAACTTGTCCCAGGTCCCCAGCTAGTCAGTGAAACAGATGGAACTTAACTGAGATCTGTTTCCAGAGACTAGACTCTTACTGACTAATCCATAACCTTGAACAGGATAATAGAAAGTAAATGTCGTATCAGTGGCTCTCCTTTTCATGGGTACTTTCAGATCAGTTGTTCTTGAACTTGAATGTACACAGAAATCAATTTAAGCACTTACAAAATACAGAGACCTAGGCTGTATCCTAGACTTGCCATATCAACACCCACAGTAGTATGACCTAGGAACGTGCGACATCATAAAACTCTGATACAGCCAGCCAGTCACTGATGTGAAGATTAGTGTTGAGACATGGTGCCCTTGAATATAACTACATCAAATAGTAAAGGTCCTCTTTAACAGTTCCTTTACTATGTTACTCCAGGAGAGAGGTCTGGGTAGGTGAGGAAATCTTATAATATTGCCTTGGTGTAGTATTTTTGCCCCTAGTCAGTATTTTTGGTCATTTAAAAAAGGCATATTGATTGGATGTTTAATTAAGAACAGAATATCCCCACACAAGTTATAGGATATATTCAGGAAAAAAAAACATAACTTTATGACTCTCTGATCCTCTCCTTTTCTCAAATAGGTTAATATCCTTTCTAAATGTATTCTTTTTTCCTGAAGAAAAGTGGCAAGTATAAAAAGTATGATATTTATCCTTTGGAAAAAATATGCTAATTCTCTCCCATAGTACTTTGTTCCTGCCTAAATGCTAATATCTATTTCAGTGCACTGTAATTATCAGCTTACAATCATTCTGCCGACACTAGACCATCCTAAAGCAGGATGAGTCTTATTTATCTCTGTGCAGTATCTCTTGTGTGCTCAATAAATACTTGGTCAATGAATAAGTCATACATACACACATATATATTTCCTATTAAGCTAAGGAGCCAGTACCACCTAGGTTTGAATTTCAGCTTCTTCACATAGAAGCTTTGTGAGCTCAGACAAACTGCTTAGCATCCCTGAGTCTCAATATTCTCCTATGTAAAAAGGGTATCAGAGAGTATCTACTTTATAGAATCATTACATTTAACATACACTAAGCACCTGGAAGAGAGCCTGGCACTTTAAAAGGGTCCAACCAACATTGGCTCTTCGCTGAACTGTTTCCTGTGCGATCATGTTACTGTAGGGTTTCAGGCATTCAAGGACAACAGCAGTAACAAAATATAATTTGCCTTTGGAATAGGTAGAATTTTCTTTTATATTATCTAGGAAGTAAAAAAAATGTATTTACTAGATTAATAAATAATGTATGGAATTTGTTGGAAACAGGTTTAAAACTACTTAGGTAAATCAACTGCTTCTAATCAGTCAAGTAGTTTAGAAGCCCAGTTCCCTACATAACAACTGTTATGCTAATTAAAAGTGAAAATTCATAAAAACTGCTCTCTCAGTCCCTCCACAGTGCCACACTTTGTTAGGGAAAGAGTGTGCTAGAGATTCACCTGATAGGAGGGTGCATAATGTGAGCAAACTTGAGAGGGGAGAACTATTAAAGAACCAAACACTACAAGAGAGCAATGTGATTACTTGCTTAGAGCCAGACATCCTGGAGTGTGAAGTCAATTGAGCCTTAAGAAGCATTGCTATGAACAAAGGTAGTGGAGATAGTGAAATTCCAGTTAAGCTATTTCAAATCCTGAAAGATGATACTGTTAAAGTGCTGCACCCAGTATGGCAGCAAATTTGGAAAACTTGGAAATGGCTACAGTACTGGAAAAAGTCAGTTTTCATTCCAATCCCAAAGAAGGGCATGCCAAAGAATGTTCAAGTAAGTAAGTAAGTAAGTAAAGTCACTCAGTCGTGTCCGACTCTTTGTGACCCCACGGACTGCAGCCCACCAGGCTCCTCAGTCCATGAGATTCTCCAAGCAAGAACTACCACACAATTGCACTCATTTCACATATTAGCAAGGTAATGCTCAAAATCCTTCAAGCTATGCTCCAACAGTACATGAACTGATAACTTCTAGATGTACAAGCTGGATTTAGCAAAGGCAGAGGAACCAGGGTTTGAATAGTCAACATTTGCTGGATCACAGAAAAAGCAAGGAAATTCCACAAAAATATCTACTTTTGCTTCACTGACTACACTTAAACCCTTTGACTGTGTAGATCACAACAAACTGTGGAAACTTGTTGAAGGGAAGGGAATACCAGATCACCTTACTTGCCTCCTAAGAAATCTGTATGCAGGTCAAGAAGCAACACTTGGAACAAGACAAGGAACAATGGACTGGTTTAAACTTGGGAAAGGAATACATCAAGGCTGTGTATTGTCACCCTATTTAACTTCTATGCAGAGTTCAGTTCAGTTCAGTTGCTCAGTCATGTCCGACTCTTTGCGACCCCATGAATCTCAACACGTCAGGCCTCCCTGTCCATCAACTCCTGGAGTTCACTCAGACTCACGTCCATTGAGTCTGTGATGCCATCCAGCCATCTCATCCTCTGTCATTCCCTTCTCCTCCTGCCCCCAATCCCTCCCAGCATCAGAGTCTTTTCCAATGAGTCAGCTCTTCGCATAAGGTGGCCAAAGTACTGGAGTTTCAGCTTTAGCATCATTCCTTCCAAAGAAATCCCAGGGTTGATCTCCTTCAGAATGGACTGGTTGGATCTCCTTGCAGTCCAAGGGACTCTCAAGAGTCTTCTCCAACACCACACTTCAAAAGCATCAATTCTTCAGCACTCTGCCTTCCTCACAGTCCAACTCTCACATCCATACATGACCACAGGAAAGACCATAGCCTTGACTAGACTGACCTTAGTCGGCAAATAATGTCTCTGCTTTTGAATATACTATCTAGGTTGGTCACAACTTTCCTTCCAAGGAGTAAGCGTCTTTTAATTTCATGGCTGCAATCACCATCTGCAGGGATTTTGGAGCCCAAAAAAATAAAGTCTGACACTGTTTCTACTGTTTCCCCATCTGTTTCCCATGAAGTGATGGGACCAGATGCCATGATCTTCATTTTCTGAATGTTGAGCTTTAAGCCAACTTTTTCACTCTCCTCTTTCACTTTCATCAAGAGGCTTTTTAGTTCCTCTTCACTTTCTGCCATAAGGGTGGTGTCATCTGCATACCTGAGGTTATTGATATTTCTCCCGGCAATCTTGATTCCAGCTTGTGTTTCTTCCAGTCCAGCGTTTCTCATGATGTACTCTGCACAGAAGTTAAATAAGCAGGGTGACAATATACAGCCTTGACGTACTCCTTTTCCTATTTGGAACCAGTCTGTCGTTCCATGTCCAGTTCGAATTGTTGCTTCCTGACCTGCATACAGATTTCTCAAGAGGCAGGTTAGGTGGTCTGGTATTCCCATCTCTTTCAGAATTTTCCACAGTTTATTGTGATCCACACACTCAAAGGCTTTGGCACTCTCCTCTTTCACTTTCATCAAGAGGCTTTTTAGTTCCTCTTCACTTTCTGCCATAAGGGTGGTGTCATCTGCATATCTGAGGTGATTGATATTTCTCCTGGCATTCTTGTTTCCAGCTTGTGTTTCTTCCAGTCCAGCATTTCTCATGATGTACTCTGCATAGAGGTTAAATAAGACAATATACAGCCTTGAAGTACTCCTTTTCCTGTTTGGAACCAGTCTGTTGTTCCATGTCCAGTTCTAACTGTTGTTTCCTGACCTGCATACAGATTTCTCAAGAAGCAGGTCAGGTGGTCTGGTATTCCCATCTCTCTCAGAATTTTCCACAGATTATTGTGATCCACACAGTCAAAGGCTTTGGCATAGTCATGAAGCAAATAGTACACTGATTCACTTTGCTGCATAACCTCTTAATTACATCAGGAACCAGCACTTTGGTGATACACATGATTCTGGTTGGATCTTGAACAACACGCCACTAAATCTGATTTATCTGGGTATCCAGAGGTGGTAAAGTCTTCTGACAGTGTCTGTGGCTGCTGCTGCTAAGTTGCTTCAGTCGTGTCCAACTCTGTGAAACCCCATAGACGGCAGCCCACCAGGCTCCCCCGTCCTGGGATTCTCCAGGCAAGAATACTGGAGTGGGTTGCCATTTTCTTCTCCAATGCATGAAAGTGAAAAGTCAAAGTGAATTTGCTCAGTCATGTCCAACTCTTAGTGACCTCATGGACTGCAGCCTACCAGGCTGCTCCGTCCATGGGATTTTCCAGGCAAGAGTACTGGAGTGGGAATGTCTGTGGAGCCAGTGCTAAATAAGCTCTGAGTGTCAGGAGGAGGTCTAGGACACTTTTGGAACTGGTAATCTGATGGTCCCAAGGAAAAATGTATTTGTTGATAAATAGGTATACTTAAAGAACAGTTCTTGCCTTGAGCTCAGTGAAATGGCTGTGCTGATATTTCTGTGAGTTATGATTGGATTAATATCTACAAAATTGCACAAAAGCCAAATCGGACCCCATATCTAATGGCTATTTAAAAGATCTTACTCATTGAACTGAGAGTATCAAAAAATTATATCTAAGGGATAGGTTTGGGCCATCTGCAGAAATTTCCTTGGTGTATTGTGAATTTGAAGTAAATTTGTGAAAGTCATTGTTCAATTAATATGCTCAGCTACATGCATCTGAAAACCTAAATCAAACTGGTTCTCACAAAGAAGGAATATATTTGCTCACATAAGTGAATGTCCCAAAGTAAACTGGAGTTTGGGTTTGAGTGAACACAATAACTCCAGCCCCATTCCCCTGCATTGCTCTGTGTTCATTCCCCCTGCATGGGTACTTCACACTTAGACTGGCAGAAAAGTAGTTCCAACCATACTATCCTCACATTCTTACTCTTTCTATGGATCCCTACTAAAAGCAGGTGATTTTCCCCCCAAGAAATGCCCCTCCCCTCAAATCACATCCCTTTACCCATACTGGAGTATATGCAAATTCTTTGACCTATCCCTCTAGCTAAGGAAATGGCAGACCAACTTAAGTCTGGCATACTAAAGCTGGTGCTGGCTTGGGAGTAAAGCTTTACTGTGATTCCCTTAGCCTAATTAAAGCTCATTCTTCCAGCCAAGGTCAATGCCCCAAACATTTCAATGCCCTTGCTGTGAAATGGATGACTCAACCCCAACATCCAACACAAGGTCCAATCCCAATTTCATCAAGGAGTAGATAACCTAAGGTGTAAACGAGTAAAGGCAAACAATAACAGCATGTTGTAACATGAAGTATGTCACAAGCGATGCCTTTGATAATAGATATTTCCAGAAGAGAAATACTGCCTAAAGAGAATTGGGAGGTTAGACTGTCAGTGTGTCTGAGTCTAACAGTGACCAAAGAAAATTATGTTGTGAGTCTAGAAGATGGATTCCAGTAATTTAGGAAGAAATAACCATAGGGCAAAGAAGGATTAACTCAAAATTATATTAGCCTGAAGAAACTTCCCTTGGGCAAAACCTAATCTCTTTGCTGTAAATCCTAATGTTCCCAAGCAAACTTCTGAATTATTATTTGTCCTTCTGAGTGGCTGAGCCCCCACAGAAATACTCCTTGTTAAAGAAATACACTTGATTTTAAAAATTGATTCTATTTCCCATGGCAAGTGGGCACTGTGGCTTATAAATCACTGGCTTTTGTATTTTGTTAGAAATTTCTGAGTCTATCCTGTGAAGCCTAATCACCCTGACAAAATAGTAAAAGTGAGATCTTGAAAGGGGAAAAGCTGAGGCCCAGACACAGGGCCATAACGTATTTGTCAGGATGGAATCTGCATGAGGCCTGGCCTAAATCTGCTCTTAACATCACCCCAACAAGGGAACTCTAATATCTGAGAAACCCAGAAGACCCACTATGCAGTCCCCTGACCTTTAATTGAGCCCTTTTAGAGAGGGGCTTAAGATTGGGAGTTATGGGTCAAGTCTCTAGAATCAGTGAGATCTGGGAATAAACTCTGGCTCCTCTGACCAGTTGTGTGACTTTAAGCAAGTTATTTAACATCTAAAACTCAGAAGCCTCAAATTATAAAATAGTGAATATTACATAGAGTTGTTACAATGATTAAAGAGATATAGTTCACAAAGTGCTTGGTACGTGATTAATAGATTTCATTCATACTTTTGTAATAATGTTAACTAGTGTTATATTATGATTTCTGTATTGGACTAAGAAATATATGCTAACCTTTCCAAGTACAACACTCCACAAGAAATGAAGCTCAATAAATGTGGCTAAAAGACATAACTGGAGAACATGGGAGAGAAACACACTGAGATGCCAATATAATTTGTAACATCCTATCTTGATCTAGATTAAATCAGTGTGAGACCCCAGCATGGGTAAAGTCTGATTATCATCTGCTTCCTAATCAAAGGAAGTATCTGGCATTAAAGTATCTCCTTATAGCTCTTATTTATTTCTGAGTTTTTTAGAAAGCAACTAGAAAATACCATATAATATTAATTAAAAAAATTAAAAGTCTGGAAGCTGTGTTCTGTGAGTGATATTTAAAGAATTAAGACTAAAAAATAAAAATAAACAGAGCAGTTAGACTATTCGCAACATAGAAACAAAACACCAAGAAAGAAAAAGTGCAAAACGTTAGCCTTCCTGAAATATTTGGAGGATTATCACGTAGAAGAAGGCATTGAGAAAATCCATGTACTTTTTACTTGTCTGTTTCTCCCATTAGACTGTCAGGTGCCCTGAAAGAAGTGAATGCATTCCATCCATCACCGTATTCCCAGACATTGGCTTGGTGCTGGGAACATAGTAAGTACTCAATAAATATTTGTTGATTGAATGAGAAGATCAATGAGTGGAGATGATGAGATGAATGGATGTTAGGATGGAAAGAGGGACAGATTGATAGATATCATTTAAATCATTATAAGATGTTAATGTTGGAATGCACTTGAGAGAAGAGGAAGCTGAGGTTCTAAAATAGTGAAGGGTTTTCTCAATATCATTCAGCTGATTTATATCAATGCTGACTAGACCACAGCAGCCAGCATATTCAATATTCTTTTGATTACCTTCCTTTTTTAAAATCTGATAGAACTGAGAGTATCATGAGAATATAATCCTGATGTGGGTCACTATCATTGGTTGAGTTCTGTCCTCCTAAAGTTCATATGTGTAAATATTAACTCCCAGGACCTCAGAACATGGCTTTTTTGAAGGTAAGGCCTTTAAAGAGGTAATTATGTTATATGAAGTTCCCTAGGCCTGCCTCTAATTCAGTGTCTGGTATCCTTTGAAGAAGAGGAATTAGGACCCATCCAGACGCAAGACCACATGAAGACAACTACAAACCAATAAGAGAAGGGGTGGGACAAATGAGCGAAGGTGATCAAAAGATATGAAATGGCTTAATGACTTCCTTAAGTAAGTTCTGGGGATGTAATGTACAGCATGGTAACTGTAATACTGTACTGTATATCTGAAAGTCACTAAGAGATTAAATCTTAAAAGTTCTTATCACAAGAAAAAATATGTAACTGTGTGAGGTGATATATGTTGACTACAGCTTTTTGTAATCATTTCTTAGTATATGCATGCATATATTCTAAGTTGCTTCAGTCACATCCGTCTCTTTGTGACCCTATGGACTGTAGCCTGCCAGGCTCCTCAGTCCAAGGGATTCTCTAGGTAAGAACCCTGGAGTGGGTCGCCATGTCCTTCTCTAGGGGATCTTCCCAATCCAGGAATCAAACTCACATCTCTTATATCTCCTTTATTGGCAGGCAAGTTATTCACCACTAGCACCACTGGGGAAGCCCTTACGCTCCTGTGATCATCTTATCCTGCATCACACTGCCTCTCCGAATGAGAACACACACATACACACACTAAGAAGTGGTCAGGCAGTCATGATAAATCTTCTGAAAATAAATCAAAAGATGATTAATGATTCTACTTAATCCTAGAGCCATCAGACTCCAGGGGATGTTAGTTTTTTAATGTGCACAAGTTTGTTTAGGCACTCAGTAAGGCTATTACAATGTTTTTCCCCCTAAGAAAAACTGAAATCTGAATTATAAGACAGAAGTCAGACCTCTATAATTTATCATCAGCATCTACACCAACGTGATTCATAAATAAAAAATAATAATAGAGAAACAGAGAGTTCTCAGAAGAAACAGTCCTGCTGACCCCTTCATCTTGGATTTCTAGACTCCAAAACTGTGAGGAGTCTGTTTTGAAGCTGCCTAGCCTGTGGAACTCAGTTATGGCAGCCCTAGCAAACTTGAACAGCCTCAGAGCCCTTCCCCATGCAATGCATGTTTAATCTGTATATTCAGTAGCTCTGTACTATAGCACTGAAGAAGGCAGCTTGCCTGATTTGCATTTAGAGGTCTATAGCCTGCTGCCATGTATATTACAGACACTTTGCTCTGTCCTCATGACAACACTGCATTTCTGTCACTTGAGTCTCAAAATAACCAGGTAATATCAGTAAGATTCTTAGGACATTAAGGCTTAGACTATTTTAGTGACCTAGTTAAAGACACAAAACTGGTTAGTAGTGGAGCCACACAATTCAAAGTCAAGTCTCTGAATCCCTCGCTCTCTAAAAATAGCTGCAGATGTTTAACTGAGCACATATTATGTGCCAGACTACTTTCATTACCTTACCCAGTCCCCACAACAAACACAGGGACTACATGCCATGTCAGTCTCCATCTTATAGATAAAGAAGCTGAGAATTCAAAGCCTAAGGAACTTTCTTATGATTATGGAGTAAGTGGTACTTGACCTCCTCAAGTTCTGAATGTAAGCCATCTCCTGTCAAAGTCTGCATTTCTAACCACTGCACCTCACCATCTCTAATTCATCTCAGTCTTCTCTTCACAAGCTTCCTCCTCCACCTGTCAGCCTACAGAATGTTCGTTCACTATTTTCATGCAATGTTCCAGCTGTTGCTAAAATACCCATCCTCCACACCTCCTTCTTTGCAGAGCAGGTGCACAGGACCCACCTCTGGAGTTAGGAACTTCCTGCTCTCTAACTGCAGTGGGTGACCTGGGGCTCGACCTTTGTTTGTCGATGACTGACAATCTCTGATGAAACCATTTCGGGGGCAGCAGGGGTTTGATGCGACTGTATTTTTTCACTCAGCCTTCAGTGGCTTTCCTCCTTGATTCAGGATCACAGCCAATTGAAACTGAAACTGAAATCCTCTCTGACAACGTTTGCTGGATTGCCACAGTGTATTAGTCCAGATCCCCATGGACTGTCTTTTTCTTTGTGCCAGCTTGTCACAGTAGCAGCAGCAAGGAAGGTGACCTAGTGCTTTTAGTCTAGACATGTAGTCATGAGAGGCCCTCGGGTCTCTGGGCAAATTTACAAGCTTTTGAGGTAAGGGCTTGTCTGATAACAAAACCAACACCTGATAATTGACACCCTCAAGATAGAGAGCTCTGCAAAGAAATGTAAGACTGACAGTCTTCTCAGCACGTCACTTTCCCCAGTCTACGTTTGCTCAGTTTGATGGTGTCAGCTTTATATTCCGAGCCCTCTTTCTAAAAGGCTAGGTTCTTCTCTTTGGCTCCAGAGGTGCTCTCCCTCCCTCCACTCCTTTTGGAGTCCAGCGCAGCCCCTGATCTCATCAGCAACCCCCACGGGGCTGGTGGGAAAATCCAGTCGCTCTTACCACCAAAGCCCACCATACTTAGAACAAGCATGTCTAAGGAAAGGCCTGCAAAAGAAACTGGCTATCAGATACAGGTCTTCATCTCTGAAATCTTGTCCAGATTTCCATTCAGGGACAGAAGGGGCTGCTACAAAGGGGGAAGTGACTGAATAGGACATGAAGATGCATAAGAACCCTGTTTTAGACCAGGGAGAGTGAAGAGTATCTCTTCTTGAACTTAAAAAATATTCTCTACCTCCCAAAATAAGCAAATAAAGCTAAATGAAAGAAAAGAATCTCTCTCTCTCTCTCTCTCTCTCTCTCTCTGTCTCTCTCTCTCTCTCTCTCTCACACACACACACACACACACACACAGAGTCTCTGAAACCTCCCATTTTATTTATCGGAAGGCGAGGCAATGTGGTAAGGTGTGAATTTCTTATAAAACGCAGGCAGCATGTGCGGGAAAGAGCCGCAGACCATTCTACCCAGTCACTCTGGCTGCACTGCAAGCCTGGGCTGGAGAACTAAAAATCTATCTCAGATAATTGACATTTATTTGATTGAAACAGCAGGGTGCCCTCCATCACCATGGGAGGAGACCATATGGAAGAACAGTGCGAGTGGAGATAATGTTTGTCTACTGAGTGTGCCAATGTGTTTAGAGATTATTCACAGGGCTCTGGGGACTCCAGTATGATAATGTTTCAGCCAAATTAGAATCAGATTAATTGCTCTAATCTAATGAAAAGACAATGTTTATCAAATTATTGCTCTTTTCGCCACATGATATTGCAGTGTCATTATTCTTTGGGTTTAAGAAAGGAAATGAAAAGACTCTTGGAGCACATCTGTTCAAGAGTTCTACGACAGTGCTTTTCCCACTACCCCCAGGACTGTAATACAGTCGGCAATTCTGTGAAGTGACCAATAAATTAAAGTAAAAGATCTGTAGTGGATAAGTCTCTGGAGTCCTATGATATCAGTTCATATTTTGATAAGACAATCTAAAGTCAATTAGCTTGTTCCAGACTTGAGAGAGTTTCTTCTTCATATTATGTAGGGAGTGTTTTCCTCTATAAACAGGGAAGTACTTTTTTAAAAAAAACCTTAAGTGGCACTTACAACAAAATTCTAAAACTCTTTTTTCAAAATATCAAAATCAGCCCACTTTTTTCAACACCCAGAGAGGAAATGGGGCTCTTATCAACCTGCGGCTCATAAGCCTCTGTGGATTCAGGAGAGACGGCTCAATCGTCTTTTCCCCCCAGGGCACGGAGGACTGGGTCACCTCCCAAGCACCAAAGGAACTGCCCTCTGGCTGCCGCCCTCTGGGCCACCGATTACATCTTTGAAAATTCTCGGAGGCTTCATTCAGTGACCAGGGCTCACTTTGGGGAGGTTGGGAGGGTCACATCCAAGCCAGTGGCCTCACAGAAAGGTGCTGGCAATCAGCCCCAGCACCTACTAGGCTGCTCGCCTGTCTCCAACAGGGAATTTTGGAGAGAATTCGAGGAAGATTTTTCTGCCATCCACCTCTCCACAGGGGGCGCTGTAGGTGCCCGCTCCACCTCTCCACAGGGGGCGCTGTTGGTGCCCGCTCCACCTCTCCACAGGGGGCTCTGTAGGTGCCCGCTCCACCTCTCCACAGGGGGCGCTGTTGGTGCCCGCTCCACCTCTCCACAGGGGGCGCTGTTGGTGCCCGCTCCACCTCTCCACAGGGGGCGCTGTTGGTGCCCGCTCCACCTCTCCACAGGGGGCGCTGTTGGTGCCCGCTCCACCTCTCCACAGGGGGCGCTGTTGGTGCCCGCTCCACCTCTCCACAGGGGGCGCTGTTGGTGCCCGCTCCACCTCTCCACAGGGGGCGCTGTTGGTGCCCGCTCCACCTCTCCACAGGGGGCGCTGTTGGTGCCCGCTCCACCTCTCCACAGGGGGCGCTGTTGGTGCCCGCTCCACCTCTCCACAGGGGGCGCTGTTGGTGCCCGCTCACCTCTCCACAGGGGGCGCTGTTGGTGCCCGCTCCACCTCTCCACAGGGGGCGCTGTTGGTGCCCGCTCCACCTCTCCACAGGGGGCGCTGTTGGTGCCCGCTCCACCTCTCCACAGGGGGCGCTGTTGGTGCCCGCTCCACCTCTCCACAGGGGGCGCTGTTGGTGCCCGCTCCACCTCTCCACAGGGGGCGCTGTTGGTGCCCGCTCCACCTCTCCACAGGGGGCGCTGTTGGTGCCCGCTCCACCTCTCCACAGGGGGCGCTGTTGGTGCCCGCTCCACCTCTCCACAGGGGGCGCTGTTGGTGCCCGCTCCACCTCTCCACAGGGGGCGCTGTTGGTGCCCGCTCCACCTCTCCACAGGGGGCGCTGTTGGTGCCCGCTCCACCTCTCCACAGGGGGCGCTGTTGGTGCCCGCTCCACCTCTCCACAGGGGGCGCTGTTGGTGCCCGCTCCACCTCTCCACAGGGGGCGCTGTTGGTGCCCGCTCCACCTCTCCACAGGGGGCGCTGTTGGTGCCCGCTCCACCTCTCCACAGGGGGCGCTGTTGGTGCCACAGAAAGATCTGAGCAAAGGGGGCCCATCAGAGAAAAAGATGAAAGTTATCATCATTATTAATTCTACATTTATGTAATAATTCTATAGGAGGCAGAAATCTTACCACCTTCTCTCTTTTGTGATTAGCTCTTCAATATTTAGTGCTTATAAAATACTGGTATCATTGGAGTTCCATGCACTGTATAGTTCATGGGGTCACAAAGAGTTGGATGTGACTGGGTGATTTTCACTGCCACTTTCACTTTGATCATTAAAGTTGGAGATACTTTTACTTGCCTACCTTCTGTCTCTTCCCCCAAAAGTTTGCTATAGCCTGCTATTCAAGATGCAAGCACAATAGTCATAATCATGGCAAATATATAACCACACAGGCCAAACTAAGATTCAGGTCCAGAGTGTATAATTTAATTTATGCTGTTGCTAACTTTTCCTCACTTGTATCCTAAAGTCATTCATAGGGCTTGAACATTTTTTTTAAAGGCATGATTATACCATCATTACTGAGTTGGTCTAAACAATGTCTCAGATGTCATTATAGCCCACATTTGTGGGGTCTCAAGACAAGGTTAGGCCTATGTGAATAGAGTCAATTGCTCTCTGATCCATCCAAGCTCAAATCTCGCTGTGATTTTCGTGTTGCTGCCTCAACAATGGACTCCCCTGGTGAAAAAAGAGTCATTCTTGAGAAATAAATGTGGAATATCATAGCTATACCAATGCCTCTGAAAACAGTGTATGTTTTCCAAGACAAAGCACAGAGCTGTAGATCTTCATTAATTACAATGCACTGGAACAAAAGCAAGTGAAACCACTATAATTAACAATGCAATGCCTCTAACCCCTGTCTAAATGCTTTCACTTCACTATAATTTAACCGTAAGAGCCTGAGAAATTATTTTAATCCTTATTTTTGCAATTCATTTTGGAAGGTTGTGTGACTCAGTCTGAGGCATATTCATACATTCATTTACATTTCTATTTTAAATGCCTTCATTATCAAACTTCTTTAAACCCTACCCTTCATTTAGAACTGAATTCCAAAACTTTTATTGTAAACCAAGTATTTGCAATAACATCTGTGGAAATCACACTAATATTGTGAATATGACGAGCACGTATTTTACTCCTTCATGTGGGAAAAATAAATCCATTCTTAACTAATTCAAAGGAATAACTTCAGCAATATATTCAAGTAGTTATCAATTTGAGTCAACTTCTAATAAACATCAAAGAACAAGCTGCCAATCCACACATACTTATCTAATGTTTATAATGTATAAATGAAATGTTTAAAGGAAGGTGAGATGTCACCCTGGCCCACAAGTTAGGCAAAATGAAAAGTAATGAACAACTTAGAGAGCAATTAAATGTTGATTTAAGTGATTCTGACTGTCATTATGAGAGCAATTCAAAAGAGAGAGAAATTGGAGTTGGTAAAGGGAAAGATTACCTTTCTAGTGAAAGTAAGGTTTATGTTGTCCTCAACAGCTAAATATGATTTCAATAAATGAAAAGATGGTCGGAAAAACAGCAAAATCAGTGCTTAAAAGAAGGGCAACAAAAAATAAAAATAAAAAAATAAGGGCAGGAATGAAAGGCCCACTTGCTAACTGGGAGAATATGGAGAGATTGAAACAGTAGAGGAAATGTAGCGAGAAGGTATGGTCCACAGGAAATGTCCAAAACTAGCAGATGTACCAAACTTGGTACAGTAGGGCAATGCTGGAAGCAATGAGGGAGATAACAGCTGTGGGAAGTCGGTAGTTGGATGGACTCGAAAAAGGAGACCCTGGCATCAAAGAGGTAAGACAAAAAGTGGTAAGATTAGAACTTCACCAAAGAGAGGGGCACTGGACTTTCATTCAACTGAAGTAGGTACCCGTGATGCTACTGGTGCTAAGTGGCTTCAGTTGTGCCTGAAGCGACCCTATGGGCTGTAGCCCGCCAAGCTCCTGTGTCCACGGCATTCTCTAGAAAAGAATAGAGCAGTGGTTGCCATCTCCTCTCCCAGGGGATCTTCCTGATCCAGCAATAGAACCCATTCTCTTACATTAGCAGGCGACTAGGGGGCGGTGGTGTGCAGTCTTTACCACTAGCACCACCTGGGAAGCCCAGGTACTCATCAGTCAGTTCAGTCTCTCAGTCGTGTCCGACTCTTTGTGACCCCATGAATCGCAGCATGCCAGGCCTCCCTGTCCATCACCAACTCCCAGAGTTCACTCAGATTCACATNGTGGCAGTGTAACATGTATGATATCATAAGTGAAATGAATCACCAGTCCAGGTTTGATGCAGGATGCAGAATGCTTGGGACTGATGCACGGGGATAATCCAGAGAGAAGGTGTGGGGCGGGAGGGGGGAGGCGGGGGTCGGGATTGGGAGTTCATGTATACTCGTGGCTGATTCATGTCAATGTATAGCAAAACAAATACAGTATTGTAAAGCAAAAAAAAAAAAAAAATCCTAAAATATGATGCAACTAAAGTGCTGCACTCAATATGTCAAGGAGTTTGGAAAACTCAGCAATAGACACAGGAATGGAAAATGTCAGTTTTCATTCCAATCCCAAAGAAGGCAATGCCAAAGAATGTTCAAACTGTCATACAGTTGTGCTACTTTCACATGCTAGCAAGGTTATGTTGAAAATCCTTCAGGCTAGGCTTCAGCAGTATGTGAACCAAGAATTTCCAGATGTACAAGCTGGATTTGGAAAAGGCAGAGGAACCAGAAGTCAAGTTGCCAATATACATTGGATCATGAAGAAAGCAAGGGGGTTCCACAAAGACATCCACTTCTGCTTCATTGATTACAATAAAGCCTTTGACTCTGTCAATCACAACAAACCATGGAAAATTCTTAAAGAAATGGGAATACCAGACCACCTCACCTGTCTCCTGAGGAACCTGTATGCAGCTCAAGAAGCAACAGTTAGAATTGAACATGGAACCATGGACTGATTCCAAACTGGGAAAGGAGTACATCAAGGCTGTATATTGTCACCCTGCTTATTTAACTTCTATGTAGAGTATATCATGTGAAACGCTGGACTGGATGAATCTCAAGCTGGAATCAATATTGCTGGGAGAAATATCAACAATCTTATATATGCAGATGATACCATTCTAACAACAGAGTGAAAAGAAACTAACCTCTCTTGGGGTGAATGAGGAGAGTTAAAAGTCCAGCTTAAAACTCAACATTCAAAAAACTAAGATCATGGCATCCAGTCCCATCACTTCATGGCAGATAGATAGGGAAAAAGTGGAAGCAGTGACAGATTGAGACATCACCTTACTGATAAAGGTCCAGACAATCAAAGCTATGGTCTTTGCCGTATTCATGCACAGATGTGAGAGTTGGATCATAAAGAAGGCTGAGCCCTGAAGAACTGATGCTCTTGAACTGTGGTGCTAGAGAGACTCTTGAGAGTCCCTTGGACAGCAAGGAGATCAAACCAGTCAATTGTAAAGGCAATCAAGCCTGAAAACGTAAGGACCCCAAGCTTATAGGATGCAACAAAAGCAGTCCTAAGAAGGAAGTTTATAACAATACAATCTAACCTCAAGAAACAAAAAAATCTCAAAAAAAAAAAAAAAATAGATGTGAGAGTTGGATCATAAAGAAGGCTGAGCCCTGAAGAACTGATGCTCTTGAACTGTGGTGCTAGAGAGACTCTTGAGAGTCCCTTGGACAGCAAGGAGATCAAACCAGTCAATTGTAAAGGCAATCAAGCCTGAAAACGTAAGGACCCCAAGCTTATAGGATGCAACAAAAGCAGTCCTAAGAAGGAAGTTTATAACAATACAATCTAACCTCAAGAAACAAAAAAATCAAAAAAAAAAAAAAAAAAACAACCCAACAACCTAAACCTAAAGCAATGAGAGAAAGAAGAATGTCAAACCACAAAATTATTAGAAGGAAAAAAATCATAAAGATCATATCAGAAATAGTTGAAAGAAAAATGAAAAAACAACAGCAAAGATCAACACCAGACATAAAAATAAACTCAAAATGGATCAAATATCTAAATGTAAGGCTGGATACTATAAAACTCTTAGAGACAAACATAGAACACACTCTGCCATAAATTTCAGCAAGGTCTTTTTTGTCCTTGCTAGGGTAATGAAAATAAAAACAAAAATAAACAAATGGGATCTAATTAAACATAAAATGGAAACCATAATCAAGACAAAAAGACAACCTTCAGAATGGAAGGAAATATTTGCAAATGAAGTAGCTGACAAAGGTTTAAACTCCAAAATATATAAAGCAGCTCAATGTAAAAAAAAAAAAAGTCAACTCAATCAAAAAAATAGATCTAAAGAGACATTTCTCCAAAGAAGACATATAGATGCTCAAGCACATGAAAAGATGCTCAGCATCACTCGTTATTCAATTCAGTTCAGTTGCTCAGTCATGTCCAACTCTTTGTGACCCCATGAACTGCAGCAGCCAGGCCTCCGTGTCCATCACCAACTGCCAGAGTCTACCCAAACCCATGTCCATTGAGTCAGTGATGCCATCCAGCCATCTCATCCTCTGTCATCCCCTTTTCCTCCGGCCCTCAATCTTTCCCAGCATCAGGGTCTTTAAGAGTCAGCTCTTCGCATGAGGTGGCCAAAGTATTGGAGTTTCAGCTTCAACATCAGTCCTTCCAATCAGACCCAAGACTGATCTCCTTCAGGATGGACTGGGTGGATCTCCTTGCAGTCCAAGGGACTCTCAAGTGTCTTCTCCAACACCACAGTCCAAAAGCATCAATTCTTCGGTGCTGTTTTCTTTATAGTCCAACTCTCACATCCATAAATGACTACTGGAAAACCATAGCCTTGACTAATGGCCCTTTAGTTATTATAGAGATCCAAATCAAACTATGATAAGGTATCATCTCACACAAGTCAGAATAGCCATCACCAAAAAATCTACAAACATCAAGTGCTGCAGAGAGTATAGAGAAAAAAGAAACTTCCAAATTCTTGGTGGAATGTAAATTGATATAGTCACTATGGAGAACCATATGGAGGTTCCCTAAAAAACTAAAAATAAATATGCCCTATGATTTACATTCACTATGATCTTCCTGGGTCACGAAGATTCCCTGGAGAAGGGAATGGCTACCCTTTCCAGTGTTCTTGCCTGGAGAATTCCATGGACAGAAGAGCCTGGTGGGCTATAGTCTATGGGGTCACAAAGAATCAGAGATGACTGAGTGACTAACACTTCCACTTTCACACTATGATCTAGCAATCCAACTCCTGGAAAGATGCCCAGAGAAAACCATAATTTGAGAAGATACATGCACCCCAGTGTTGATTGCAGCACTATTTACAATAACCAGGACATGGAAAAAACCTAAACATCCATCAATAGAAGAATGGATAAAGAAGAAGTGGTAAATATATACACTGGAATATTACTCAGCCATCAAGAGGAACAAAACTGTGCCATTTGCAGAGACATGGATGGATCTAAAGACTGTTGTACAAAGAGAAGTAATCCAGAGAGAGAAAAACAAATATCATATGATACTGATTATTTGTGGAATCTAGAAAAGTGATACAGATGATCTTGTTTACAAAGCTGAAATAGAGACACAAATGAAGAGAAATAATAAATGGATACCAAGGGGGGAGAGTGGGTGTGATGAATTGTAAGATTGGGATTGACATATATATACTACAATTATATAAAATAGATAACTAATGAGAACCTACAGTGTAGTGTAGGGAACTCTATTCAATGCTCTGTGGAACATAAATAGGAAGGAAAACAAAAAAAAAGAGGGGATATATGAATATACATAGCTGATTCATTTTGATATCCAGAAGAATCTAACACAATATGGTAAAGCAATTATATCCAATAAAAATTGATTAATAAATGACAGAGAATTGGTTTATACAATCTTTAGTCATTGTGGCTGTTCAGTATCTAAGTTGTGTCCAACTCTTTGTGACCCCATGGACTGCAGCACACCAGGCTTCTCTGTCTTCCAGTATCTCCCAGAGTTTGCTCAAATTCATGTCCATTGACTCAGTGATGCTATAATCCTCTGCCTCCCCTTCTCCTTTTGCCTTCAGTCTTTCCCAGCATTAGGGTCTTTTCCAATGAGTTGGCTCTTCACTTCATGTTGCAAAAGTATTGGAGTTTCAGCGTCAGCATTAGTCCTTTCAATGAATATTCCAGGTTGATTTATTTTAGGATTGACTGGTTGCATCTCCTTGCTGTCCAAGTGACTCTCAAGAGTCTTCTCTAGCATGACAGTTCTAAAGCATCAGTTCTTCGGTGCTCAGCCTTCTTTATGGATCAACTCACATCTGTACATGACTACTGGAAAAAAAACATAGCTTTGACTACACAGACCATTGTTGGCAAAGTGATGTCTGTGCTTTTAAATATGCTATCTGAGTTTGTCATAGTTTTCCTTCCAAAGAGCAGCCATCTTTTAATTTCAAGGCTACAATCATCATCCACAGTGATTATGGAGCCCAATAAAATAAAATCTGTCACTGCTTATACCTTTTCCCCTTATGAGGTGATGGGACCAGACACCATGAATTTAGTTTATTTAATGTTGAGTTTTAAGAGAGCTTTTTCATTTTTCTCTTTCACCTTCACCAAGACACTTGTTAGTTCCTCTTCATTTTCTGCCATTAGAGTGGTATCATCTGCATAATCTGAGATTGTTGATATTTCTCCCAGCAATATTGATTCCAGCTTGTGATTCATCCAGCTTGTCATTTCACATGATATACTCTGCATAGAAGTTAAATAAGCAGGATGACAATATACAGCCTTGACGAACACCTTTTCCAATTTGGAACAAGTTTGTTGTTCCATGTCTGGTTCTAACTGTTGCTTCTTAAGCTGCACACAGATTCTCAGGAGACAGGTAAGGTGATCTGATATCCCCATCTCTTTAAGAATTTTGCACAGTTTGTCCTGGTCCACACAGTCACAGGGTTTGGTGTAATCGATTCAGCAGAAGTAGATTTTTTCTGGAACTCTCTTGCTTTCTCCATGATCCAGTGAATGTTGGCAATTTGATCTCTGGTTCCTCTACCTTTTCTAAATCCAGCTTGTACATCTAGAAGTTCTTGGTTCACATAATGCTGAAGCTTAGCCTGAAGGATTTTGAGCATAATCTTGCTAGCATGTGAAAGGAGTACAATTAAACATTCTTCGGCATTGCCCTTCTTTGGGATTGGATTGAAAGCTGACCTTTTCCAGTCCCGTGTCCACTGCTGAATTTTCCAAACTTGGGACATACTGAGTGAAGCACTTTACCTTTGTCACCCTTTAAGATTTGAAATAACTCAACTAGAATTTCATCACCTTCACTAGCTTTGTTCATCATAATGCTTCCTAAGGCCCACCTGACTTTATACTCCAGGATGTCTGCCTCTAAGTGAGTGACGACACCTTTGTGTTTATCTGGTTCATAAAAATCTTTATTGTACAGTTCTCTTATGTATTCTTATCATCACTTAATAAGCTCTTCTGCTTCTGGTAGGTCCTTACTGTTTCTGCATGTATCATGCCCATGTTTGCATGAAACATTCCCTTGATAGCTCCAGTTTTCTTGAAGAGATCTCTAGTCTTTCCCATTCTATTGAGTTCCTCTATATCTTTGCATTGTTCATTTGAGAAAGCCTTCATCTCTTCTTGCAATTCTCTGAAACTCTGCACACAATGTTTAGTAAAAATTTGCAATTAAACTAACTGGACCTTTTTTCTTTTTTTTCAGGAGATTTTATATTATGAATTAAAGTTCCTTCATGCTTATAAGGTGATTCAAATTATCTATTATGAGTTGTAGTAGTTTGTATTATTCAAAAAATTGCTCCATTTTATGTAATTTGTCAATTTTAACATAAAAGTTGTTAGTGGCTTTCCCATGTCTTCTGAAGTCTTCAGGACTGTAATAGACTGCATGTTTGTTTCCCCCCAAAATTCGAATACTGAAGTCCTGACCCCTTCCAGGTGATAGTATTGGGAGGTGATTAAGTCATGAGGGTGGAGCCTTCTACCCTCATGTTATTGTTTCCATAAATGGAAACAATGTCCTTACAAAGGAGACCCCAGATTGCTCCCTTGCCCCTTCTGCCATACAAGATACAGTGAAAAGAAAGCCACTCATGAACTAGGAAGTCCCTCCCCAGACTGGATCTGCTGACACCTTGATCCTGACTTCTCACCATCTAGCACTTAGAGAAATAAATGTTTGTTGCTTATAACCCACCCAGTCTATGGTATTTTTGTTGTAACATTCCAAACAGACTAAAAGAAGGACCTATGGTCATACTCTCTGTTTCATTTCTGTTATTACTAATTTGTGTAATTTCTGTCTTTTTTTTCTTTGTCAGTCTTGATAGAGGTTTGTCAATTTATCAATATTTTCAAGGAACCAAAATTTTTTGGTCTTGCTGAGTTTTTTCCTATTGTTTTCCTGCTTTCAATTTTTGATTTCTGTCTTATCTATTATTTCCTTGTGTTTGCTTTGAAATTATTTTGTTCTTCCTGAGTTAGGAACCTTGGGTATTGACTTAAGACTTTTTCTTTTCTGATATAAGCATTCAGTGCAACAAATTTCCTTCTCAGAACTATTGAGCTCCCTCCCACATATCTTGAAATGTTTTATTTTTATTTTCATTCAGTTTTAATTTCCTACAAACATCTTATTTGACCCATGGATTATGTAGAAGTTGTTGTTTAATTTCCATGTGTTTAGAGACCTTCCTGTTTTCTTTCTGTTGTAAATTTCTAGTTTGATTCTGTTGTGGTCAGAGGATATATTATGTATGATTATAATCATTTTCAATTTGTTGAGGCTTGTTTTATGGCCCAGAATATGGTCTTGGTGAATGTTTGATGGCAATGGAAAAAAATGTGTAATGTGCTGTTGTTGGTTGTAGCATTCTGTAATGTTAATTAGATTCTGTTAGTTGATCATGTTATTCTTTTATATCCTAGCTGATTTTTTTTCTCTAGTAGCTCTGTCAACTGCTGCAAAGGGGTTGAAGCATCCTTATAATACAGGATTTTCCTCTTTCAACTTTAAACTCGATTGTTTTTGTATCATCCATTTTGAGTCTCTGTTTTCTGTTGAGCACACAATTAGAATTATGATGTCTTTCTGGTGGATTGGTCCTTTAATTACTATGTAATGTTCCTCTTCATTTTTAGTTTCTTTGCTTTGAAATCTACTTAATCTGATATTTATATAATCACTCATACCTTGTTAGAATTGTTTACATGGTATGTTATTTTCCATCCTTTTACTTGCGACCCACATATGTTGACTTTAAGATGAGTTTCTTGTAAACAGACACACAGTTTATATTACTAATGTTTCATTTTAATCTGCTCAATCTCTGCCTTTTGGTGGGTATATTTATCTCATTCACATTACATTAATATATTTTTATAGTTTGTTTCCTGTTCCTCTCTTTCTTAGTTCCCTTTTCTATCCTTCCCATAGATTAAACATTTTTAGGATTCCATATTGGTTTATTTATAGTGTTTTTGAGGGGGTTGTGGTATAATTTTCTCCAAGGTTGATCTAGGTATTAAAATATATGAATTATTATAGTACTTTGATATCACCATATTACCACCTTGGGTGAAGTATAGATACTTTACATTCATTTATGTCTTTTTAAATATAACTTCCCTACAAATAACTTCTCTATAATTTTCTTTTATAATCAATATTATATACAAAATTAATGACGAAGAGGGTATATTTAATGTAATAATTTTCTCCTATTTTAATTGCTTTTTCTTCTTTCCTGAATTTTCAGTATTCCTTATTTTATCATTTTCTTTCTGTTTGAGGGAACTTCTTTAGCAATATTAAAAGTGGACTCCTGGTTGGTCTCCCTTGCTGGTGCTGTTGACTACCTGATGTTATTGATGGGAATCTCATTCAGTCCAGAAGACAAATTGTCTACCAGGGTTTCCTTGTATTGATAAGTTGAGTGTTGGAGACCCAGGCCTGGGTCACTTTGTTCTGTTGGGTAGAAGAAGAGGTCATGAGACACCTTGTTGTAATATTGTTCAGTTCAGTTCAGTCACTCAGTTGTGTCCCACTCTTTGCAACCCCATGAACTGCAGCAAACCAGGCCTCCCTGTCCATCACCAACTCCTGGAGTTCACCCAAGCTCATGACCATTGAGTTGGTGATGTCATCCAACCATTTCATCCTCTGTCATCCCCTTCCCCTTGTGCTCCCGTTCTTTCCCAGCATCAGGGTCTTTTCAAATGAGTCAGCTCTTCACATCAAGTGGCCAGAGTACTGGAGTTTCAGCTTCAACATCAGTCCTTCCAATGTACACCCAGGACTGATTTCCTTTAGGATGGACTGGTTGGATTTCCTTGCAGTCCAAGGGACTCTCAAGAGTCTTCTCCAACATCACTGTTCAAAGGCATCAATTTTTCGGTGCTCAGCTTTCTCTATAGTCCAACTCTCACATCCATACATGACTCCTGGAAAAACCATGGCCTTGACTAGACCGACCTTTGTTTACAAAGTAATGTCTCTGCTTTTTAATATGCTACCTATGCTGGTCATAACTTTCCTTCCAAGGAGTAAGTGTCTTTTAATTTCATGGCTGCAGTCACCATCTGCAGTGATCATGGAGCCCCCCCCAAATAAAGTCAGCCATTGTTTCCACTGTTTCCCTATCTATTTGCCATGAAGTGATGGGACTGGATGCCATGATCTTCATTTTCTGAATGTTGAGCTTTAAGCCAACTTTTTCACTCTCCTCTTTCACTTTCATCAAGAGGTTTTTTGGAGAAGGCAATGGCACCCCACTCCAGTACTCTTGCCTGGAAAATCCCATGGATGGAGGAGCCTGGAAGGCTGCAGTCTATGGGGTCGCTGAGGGCCGGACACGACTAAGCGACTTCTCTTTCACTTTTCACTTTCATGCATTGGAGAAGGAAACGGCAACCCACTCCAGTTTCTTGCCTGGAGAATCCCAGGGACGGGGGAGCCTGGTGGGCTGCCGTCTATGGGGTCACACAGAGTCGGACACGACTGAAGTGACTTAGCAGCAGCAGCAGCAGCAGCAAGAGGCTTTTTAGTTCTTCTTTACTTTCTGCCATAAAGGTGGTGTCATCTGCATATCTAATGTTATTGATATTTCCCCCTGAAATTATGATTCCAGCTGGTGCTTCTTCCAGCCCAGCGTTTCTCATGATGTACTCTGTATATAAGTTAAATAAGCAGGGGGACAATATACAGCCTTGATGTACTCCTTTTCCTATTTGGAACCAGTCTGTTGTTCCATGTCCAGTTCTAACTGTTGCTTCCTGACTTGCATATAGGTGTCTCAAGAGGCAGGTCAGATGGTCTTGTATTGCCAACTCCTTCAGAATTTTCCATCGTTTATTGTGACCCACACAGTCAAAGGCTTTGGCACAGTCAATAAAGCAGAAATAGAAGTTTTTCTGGAACTCTCTTCCCTTTTTGATGATCCAACAGATGTTGACAATTTGATCTCTGGTTCCTCTGCCTTTTCTAAAACCAGCTTGAACATCTGGAAGTTCACGGTACACATATTGCTGAAGCCTGGCTTGAAGAATTTTGAGCATTACTTTACTAGCATGTGAGATGAGTGCAATTGTGTGGTAGTTTGAGCATTCTTTGGCATTGCCTTTCTTTGGGATTGGAATGAAAACTGACCTTTTCCAGTCCTGTGGCCAATGCTGAGTTTTCCAGATTTGCTGGCATATTGAGTGCAGCACTTTCACAGCATCATCTTTCAGGATTTGAAATATCTCAACTGGAATTCCATCACCTCCACTAACTTTGTTCATAGTGATGCTTCCTAAGGCCCACTTGACTTCACATTCCAGGATGTCTGGCTCTAGGTGAGTGATCACACCATCGTGATTATCTGGGTCATGAAGACATTTTTTGTGCAGTTCTTCTGTGTATGCTTGCCACCTCTTCTTAATATCTTCTGCTTCTGTTATGTCCCACCATTTCTGTCCTTTATTGAGCCTGTCTTTGCATGCAATGTTCCCTTGATATCTCTAATTTTCTTGAAGACATCTCTAGTCTTTCCCATTCTATTATTTTCCTCTATTTCTTTACATTGATCACTGAGGAAGGCTTTCTTATCCCTCCTTGCTATTGTTTGGAAGTCTGCATTCAAATGGGTATATCTTTCCTTTTCTCCTTTGGCTTTAGCTTCTCTTCTTTTCACAGCTATTTGTAAGGCCTCCTCAGGCAACCATGTTGCTTTTTTGCATTTCTTTTTCTTAAGGATGATCTTGATCCCTGACTCCAGTACAATGTCATGAGCCTCCATCCATAGCTCATCAGGCACTCCATCAGATCTAGTCCGTTAACGCTATTTGTCACTTCCACTGTATTGTATAATCAAAAGGGATTTGATTTAGGTCATACCTGAATGGTCTAGTGGTTTTTCCTACTTTCTTCAATTTAAGTTTGAATTTGGCAATAAGAAGTTCATGATCTGAGCCACAGTCAGCTCCTGGTCTTGTTTCTGCTGACTGTATAGAGCTTCTCCATCTTTGGCTGCAAAGAACATAGTCAATCTGATTTCGGTGTTGACACTCTGCTGATGTCCATGTGTAGAGTCTTCTCTTGTGTTGTTGGAAGAGGGTGTTTGCTATGACCAGTATGTTCTCTTGGCAAAACTCTTTGCCTTTGCCCTGCTTCATTCTGTATGCCGAGGCCAAATTTGCCTGCTACTCCAGGTGTTTCTTGACTTCCTACTTTTGCATTCCAGTCCCCTATAATGAAAAGGACATCTTTTTTGGGGTGTTAGTTCTAAAAGACCTTGTAGGTCTTCATAGAACCATTCAACTTCAGCTTCTTCAGCATAACTGGTCAGGGCATAGACTTGGGTTACCATGATATTGTATTGTTTGCCTTGGAAATGAACAGAGATCATTCTGTCATTTTTGAGATTGCATCCAAGTACTGCATTTCAGACTCTTTTGTTGACTATGATGGCTACTCCATTTCTTCAGGAATATTCTTACCCCTGTCCTTCGGGCCCAAACCAGTCTGTCATTCTTACCTTATTTCAGAGTTCTTTTTTGGTGTCCTTTGTTGTTATTTGAAGAGTTCTGAGTTGTATTAAGTGGGTGGAAGCAGGGCAAAAGTAGTTCCGTGACAGTTTATCTGGACTAGAGACTGGATAATTAATTTTTATCTTTGTTTCCTCATATTCTGCAATCTTACTAAATTTACTTATTTATTCTAGAATCTTTTTAATCTAAATACCTTAGCACTTTCTGCAAAAATAATTGTGTTTTCTCCAGATAAGGACAGGTTTGCATCTACCCTTCCAGTTGATATATTTTAATTTCTTTTCCTTCCTGTATTTTATTGGCTAGAATCTCAGTGTAGATATTGAGGATTGAGAATAGACATCCTTGTTTTGTCATGATATTATCCTGTTTTAGTATTTCTAGATTTATTTTGCTAGATTTTTTAAAAGCATTTTTTATCTGTGATCATGAGGGAAGTCGGTCGATTATTTTATTTTCTCAAACTGTCTTTGTCTGGTTTTGTTATAGGGTAAAACTGCCCTCATAAAGTGAGGTATTTTCCCCTACTTTTTAAAAAATAATTTATTTTTTAATTAAAAGATAATTGCTTTACAGAATTGTGTTGGTTTCTGCCAAAAATCAGCATGAATCAGCAGTAGGTACACATATATCCCTTCCCTCTTGAACTCCCTCCCACCACCCTCCCCATCCCACCCTTTAGTCCCTTACTCTTACATTTTCTGAAATAGTTAATGTAGAATTCACTACTGATGCCATCTGGGCATGGGATTCTTTGAGGGAGATTTTGACTCTAAATTCAATTTTCAGTTCTTTCATAGATATAGCACTATTCCAAATTATCTATTTCTTCTAGAGTGAGTTTTGGTAGTTTATGTCCTTCAAGGCATTTTTCTACTTAATTTGAGAAACCTATATGCAGGTCAGGAAGCAACAGTTAGAACTGAACATGGAACAACAGACTGGTTCCAAATAGGAAAAAGTATTGAGCACCTACTGCCCCGGGGAGTCTCCTACTGAAAGTTCCCCTTTCAGTATCCTATCATTTTGCCTTTTTGTACTGTTCATGGGGTTCTCAAGGTAAGAAGACTGAAGTGGTTTGCCATTCCCTTCTCCAGTGGACCACATTCTGTCAGACCTCTCCACCATGACCCGCCCATCATGGGTGGCCCCACACAGTATGGCTTAGTTTCATTGAGTTAGACAAGGTTGTGGTCCATGTATCAGATTTGCTCGTTTTCTGTGATTATGGTTTCATTGTGTCTGCCCTCTGATGCCTTTTCTCAACACCTACCATCTTACTTGGGTTTCTCTTACTTTGGAAATGGGGTATCTCTTCACAGCTGCTCCAGCAAAGCGCAGCCACTGCTCCTTACCTTAGACAATGGGTAACTCCTCACAGCCCTCCTGCGCCGGCACAGCTGCCACTCCTTGGACATGAGGTTGCTCCTCTCAACTGCCTCCCCTGACCTAGGGCGTGTGGTAGCTTCTCTAGGCCCTTGCCCCTGACTTCGGGTGTGGGGTAGCTCGTTTCAGCCACGCTTCTATGCGGTCCATTACAGTTTAGTCAAGAATTTATCCTCTACCTACAAAAATCTAATGGGCTTCCCAAGTGGTGCTGAGGTAAAGAATCCTCTGCCAGCACAGGAGATGCAAAAGATGCAGGTTTGATCCCTGGGTGGGGAATATCCGTTGAAGTAGGAAATGGCAAGCTGCTCCAGTATTCTTGCCTGGAAGATTCCATGGACAGAGGAGCTTGGCAGGCTACAGTCCATGGGGCTGCAAAAGACTCAGACACAACTGAGCGACTGAGCATGGGTACACAAAAATCAAAAGTGAATGGCATTTCTTTCTGCTTCAATTCCCCACTCCCTCCAAATCTCCTCTGCTAGTACAGTCACAGGCGCTTACAAAAGGAACGTTTGATAACGTGCAGCGCCAGTCTGTAAAGTAAACAATATAAACTGAAGCAGCAATAAGAACAGAAAAACCCTTATGAATTACTGTTTCAGGCCAAGAAACTGCAGAGAACCTGAGACTTTTCTGAACGTAGTGTGCCAGTTTTGATGCAAAGAAAGGGTCATTCTGTCATAAGATGGAGCAGAATAGTGTGGCATCTGCCTGTCCTGGAGCATGAAAGGGATACATTCGATGAAACAGAGAAATAGTACAGTCACAGGCGCTTACAAAAGGAACGTTTGATAACGTGCAGCGCCAGTCTGTAAAGTAAACAATATAAACTGAAGCAGCAATGAGAACAGAAAAACCCTTATGAATTACTGTTTCAGGCCAAGAAACTGCAGAGAACCTGAGACTTTTCTGAACGTAGTGTGCCAGTTTTGATGCAAAGAAAGGGTCATTCTGTCATAAGATGGAGCAGAATAGTGTGGCATCTGCCTGTCCTGGAGCATGAAAGGGATACATTCGATGAAACAGAGAAAGATGATGGTGAAGACAATCCTGCAGGAGGAATTGACTCAGAAGATATTAAAGTTACCATGAGAATCACACTCCATCTTTAAATTTAAATGAAGAGCCAAGAGTGGGTTAATTGACTTTCGGTTGCCAAAAGTTGTATAATATCTATAGTCCAAAAGCGCCAGTTAAAGTGTGCTGCTAAAATAAGTAGGTGGCTTTGACCAACAATTGAAATCAGATTTTCATGCCCAGAAAGTGTTTCATCCACTCAGACTGGTCTCTTGCTGAATAAAGAATGCTGGTGTCTCAGAGCCTACCACAGCTAACTTATGCACATTCAAACCCAAGTTTTGGCAGGCTTTTTATTTGCCTTTTCCTTAGGAACATTTTATGAGCCAGAGCAATAATTGAGGTCTGGATGAAAATGCTCTATAAATATATGATTAAATTTTGCCTTTAAATACACAAACTCAACTCTAAAGTTATGAGTACTTTCAGATGGGGAGCCACAAGGGTTTGGTCAGGATAAACTCAAAGAAAAATGGCTAAGTCTTGTATGTTTAGGACAGGAGAGATAAAGGAGATCATTCACAATATATCAAGAATAAATGGAAGAATTTATCACATTTCAAGCACTTTATTTCAAGACTCATGGTATGTCTATCAAAGGCTATGTTGAAATGCTAAGGCAGAGTAGCAAGAAAATTTGGGGTATGGAATAAAGTCATTTCACATAGATAGTACTGTCTACATGTTCTAAAAAGAAAAAAAGAGGTTCCAATGGAAATGTTAAATGTTTAGCCACAGAAAAGTATTTAATTCAGCAATGAAATGGTTTATTAAATAATTTCTAAAAAATGTTTCACTAGGATGGTGCTAGAGGACATAGATTTGGGGATTATAATTTTTAAATTGCATATGTAGACATCTAACTCAGGAAATTCTTTTCAAAAAAATCTGAAACAAAATTTAATGTGGTGCAGTGAAAAGCAATTAGTAAAATACAGAAGGTTGAAAAAGAAATCTTAGAGAAGATTAATGTTTCTGTAAAAAGGGCATTAGAATGAAGTTGAGGGAGAACCTATTGACCCCATAGACGGTAGCCCACCAGGCTCCCTCGTCCCTGGGATTCTCCAGGCAAGAACACTGGAGTGGGTTGCCATTTCCTTCTCCAATGCATGAAAGTGAGAAGTAAAAGTGAAGTCGCTCAGTCGTGTCCGACTCTGAGCGACCCCATGGACTGCAGCCTAGCAGGCTCCTCTGCCCATGGGATTTTCCAGGCAAGAGTACTGGAGTGGGGTGCCAATGCCTTCTCCGTAATGTGGTGCAGTGAAAAGCAATTAGTAAAATACAGAAGGTTGAAAAAGAAATCTTAGAAAAGATTAATGTTTCTGTAAAAAGGGCATTAGAATGAAGTTGAGGGAGAACCTATAAACTGAAAGAGATTTAAGAAAACTAACTGTATAATTTTAATATGTGGACCTTATTTGGAATTTGATTCAAACAAGCCATATTGTCTAGAGGAGGGCATGGCAACGCACTTCAGTATTCATACCTGTAGAATCCCATGGACAGACGAGCCTGGCAGAGTCGCAGGGTTGCAAAGAGTCGGACACAACTGAGTGTGCATGCACACATACACCAACCAAATGGTGAATAGGCAAAGTTGCACAGCATTTATAGATAAATTTAGGAAATGTAAACAGACAGGATATTTGATAATATTAAAGAACTATTCCTAATTTTATTCAGGTGTGATGATGTTTAAGACAAAGATTTCAGTCATTTGGAGTTACATGCTGAAATCTTTACCAATAAAATAGGTTAATGCGCTTGACTCAGATTTTTGGGGGTTTGGAAAGAAAGCCAATGGAAAACTTTTAAAACAGAGTTATTTGATTTCTTAGCCTATATATAATTTATAGTATATTTTTAAAATTCCTATTAAAAATAAGTTTTCTTCTTTTGGTTTCTTGATATTAACAGATAATTATATTCAGAGGGAAATAATTCTTACCACTAAGAGTGTGAATAAAAGAACCACACATGCAGTTTGCAGAATAAAGTCCATTCTATATATTCCTACTTTGATTCAAGGCAAATGGAGTGGCCCATTTGCCATGGGCAGTGGCCCATTTTTCCATTTAAGCCCACTTGCCATCGCCTGGGATTCCTTCCTTGTGGCTCAGCTGGTAAAGAATATGCCTGCAATGCGGGAGACCTGATTTTGATCCCTGGCTTGGGAAGATCCCCTGCAGAAGGGAAAGGCTACCCACTCCAGTATTCTGGCCTGGAGAATTTGATGGACTGTGTAGTCCATGGGGTCGCAAAGAGTCGGACACAGCTGAGCGACTCTCACTTTCCCTTTCCCATCACCATGAGGGTGCATTAAACTTTTTTTCCCCCCTCTGGGAGGAGATACTCATGAATGTCCTTTTCTAAGTGCAGGGTTTACTGGGCAGGGATGACAGTTGTCTGTATGTCTGGTTTTGTGGGATCATGCTGCCAGATGGGTGTCTGTGGTTATGCCGCCCACCACAGCTCTTGACTGGAAGAGATTCAAATAAGTTTGCAATACTCAAGTGGTGAACAAATAATGTTTTCTGTATCCAAACGCTTTCACTTGGTTTTCTATATTTTCTGTGTGATAATGTACTGTGTATATAGCATATGTATGTAGGTTTAACTTTAAAGAATGAATTACTGATAGCTTAAAGTGAAGTCAAGTTGCTCAGTTGTGTCTGACTCTTTGCGACCTCATGGACGGTAGCCTACCAGGCTCCTCCCATGGGATTTTCCAGGCAAGAGTACTGGAGTGGGTTGCCATTTCATTCTCCAATAGCTTAAAAGGGGATATCAATAGAAAAAATCAAACAAGAGAGTAACAAATCAAAGGGAAGCACAGAGACTTCATAGAAAAAAAGTGGAAGAAACATCATATAAAAACAAAAACTAGAGGTGACAGTCAGTAGAGACTGGTAAACAAACAGATGCAATACAACAAGAACAATCTAGCTAGTTGCTTAACTTGTATGTTATAGGTCTCAGAACACAAAGTAAAAAACACCTAGGACCCAGATGGAAGGGTGGAAATGGGATGGAAAATCAGTTGAAACTGAGGACTTGCCAGAGCTACTCACATTGTGGGAGGTTAGAAAGTATAGCTGATTCCTGGATCCATCCATTCATTCCTTTAGGAAAGATTACTACTTCCTGTGTACCACACACTCTTCTCACAGAGACTTCATAGAAAAAAAGTGGAAGAAACATCATATAAAAACAAAAACTAGAGGTGACAGTCAGTAGAGACTGGTAAACAAACAGATGCAATACAACAAGAACAATCTAGCTAGTTGCTTAACTTGTATGTTATAGGTCTCAGAACACAAAGTAAAAAACACCTAGGACCCAGATGGAAGGGTGGAAATGGGATGGAAAATCAGTTGAAACTGAGGACTTGCCAGAGCTACTCACATTGTGGGAGGTTAGAAAGTATAGCTGATTCCTGGATCCATCCATTCATTCCTTTAGGAAAGATTACTACTTCCTGTGTACCACACACTCTTCTAGGCAGTAGGGATAAAATGATGAACAAGCAATTTTTTCCTTACTTGTGGTTTGTATCCATCAGCTATTGCTGTATTCAAGAGTAGCTTGAAATTCTCTCTCAGGAATGAAGACCTACTCTGAAGACTAGATAGGAAGAAAAACAACAGACAAAATATGCCTGCAAAATTTCAATGTGGTGAAAACCTGATCGCATCCTCTCCTTATATCTAGACATAACTCCTGGCCTGTGTGCTCAGTCATGTCCGACTCTTTGCAGCCCCATTGTCTATAGCCCACGGGCCTCCTCTGTCCAAGGAATTTTCCACGCGAGAGTACTGGAGCAGGTTGCCATTTCCAGCTTCAGGGGATATTCTGACTCAGGAATCGAATCCACATCTTTTGTGTTTCCTTCATTGGCAGGCGGATTCTTTACCACTAGCACCACCTGGAAAGTGTTGTGCCCGAAAGTCCGAATCCCAAGACCGACAAGAACAAGACCTCCACGACAATGCAAAAGGCAAAAAGGGAAATTTATTTCTGACTCGAGTCAGGGCCCCCCCGCCACATCCAACGCAGTGGAGTAAGACGAGAGGCCCCGACCTCTGGGTTCCAGCAGTATTTATAGGATTATAGGCAGCTGGCAAATTTATATTGGTTGCACGGGTTACTTGTTAACTGCTGATTGGTCAGTTCTTTCGTGGGAGTGGGCTTTCCTGAAGAATTTCCATCTCTGTCTCTATAGGCCACCTCTAGGCTACTAGCTTACAATGATTGGTTGAGTGGTGCACGCGCGAATTTTAAACCTGGCACAACAGAAAGCCCAAAACTCCTGGGATAAAGTGCAAAAGAAATTATAAGCCCAGAGACAAAATTTGGAGAGAGTGCATGGGAATGTTTCGCTTTTTCTTTTTCAGACCCTTGCTCCCCTTTTCAATATGTTCTCATGTAAAGGAGCCTTGGGGCAGCTTGAATGGTTTCAAGATTTAAAAAAAATAAATAAAAAATAAGGCACAGAAGGTACAAAGAGACCAAAGGCAAAAGAAGGCACATGTCTGAAGATGAGCTGTATGTTACCTGTATTTTTCATCACTCAAGAATCTCCACAGACTTGGTAGGAAATGTAAGCCCAGAGACAAAATTTGGAGAGAGTGCATGGGAATGTTTTGCTTTTTCTTTTTCAGACCCTTGCTCCCCCTTTCAATATGTTCTCATGTAAAGGAGCCTTGGGGCAGCTTGAATGGTTTCAAGATTTAAAAAATATATAAAAATAAAAAATAAGGCACAGAAGGTACAAAGAGACCAAAGGCAAAAGAAGGCACATGTCTGAAGATGAGCTGTATGTTACCTGTATTTTTCATCATTCAAGAATCTCCACAGACTTGGTAGGAAATGAAGAATATGGTGTCTGTGTTCCACAAAGGATGAGGGCCTTTCTAATTTTATTTTATTTTTTTCCTACTACTGGATTCTAAAGGACCTAGCATATTTTACAGTACATATTAAGAAATATATTTTTTGAATGGATGAATGACAATGACAGAGACTGAACACACAGTGAAGAAAATGAAGTATATAAGATGATGATCAATCTTTTAGTCTTGCATGCTGCTGCTAAGTCGCTTCAGTCGTGTCCAACTCTGTGCGACCCCAGAGACAGCAGCCCACCAGGCTCCCCCGTCCCCAGGACTCTCCAGGCAAGAACGCTGGAGTGGGTTGCCATTTCCTTCTCCAATGCAGGAAAGTGAAAAGTGAAAGTGAAGTCGCTCAGTCATGTCCGACTCCCAGCAATCCCATGAACTGCAGCCCACCAGCCTCCTCCGTCCATGGGACCCTCCAGGCAAGAGTACTGGAGTGAGGTGCCATTGCCTTAGTCTTGCATTCCTTAACATTTTTCTTGTTCTGTTTCAGCCTTAATGTCTACTTCTCTAGGGGCTCATGCTATTTTGTGTCCTCAGCCTTCCAAGATATGTTAAACTAGATGGCACTTTTTAGTCCAAGACACAATCTAAGATAGGACTAGATAGATGTGTTTAATGTGTGTTACATAACAGTAGTTTGTGTTCAATACACACTTGGATATCGAAGTGAGAAATGTTTCCTGCCTCCATTAGTAATGATTTAAAAGTAAATCCAATGAACATTATGTCACCTCTCATTGATTCAAAGACTGGTTATCTATTCAGAGGATTATCAAGATTCAGTGCTGTTTTTCTTTTGATTAGATGGTCTCTTCTGGGATCAGTCTGAATTAACATGACATTAATATGAAGACATAACATAGTCTGGCATCCATAATTTTATAAAGAGGGGGTGGAATACAATGATGGGGAGGCAAGAAGTAAAATGCATTGGATGACTTTTCTGAAGGTCCTGTCCCTTCGTGTCTCACAAGTAGAAAGCATCCCATTTCTTCACATTCCTTTTCATTTGTTTCTCCTGTGCATGATGTGGGATGGTTGGGATGGATAGAGCCATCCATGAGTGGATTCTCGATGGCCAAATTATTAGCGTGGAATAAAAGAATCATTTTGAAATCAAATCTGCATCTCTCTCACTCAGAATCCCACACTAGCAGAGGCAAACTTTTGTCATATGAAAGTACAGTAGATGAGCCCCTTGGGGCAGACATTACAGATTCACAGGTGATTCTCAAATGTACTATTGCAGGGCTGTTTGAGAATTAAATATGAGAATTAAAATTTTTAATGCATTTAAATGTTCAGTGTAGTACTTGGCTATTGCTAAGGTGCAACAGATGCTAGCTAATACTATTTTTACTTCATAGAAAAATAATGTTTTGTTACAATAAAATAATTCATTATGATTGTGATTGCCCTTCATTTTTCTTCTCAGATTTTTTCATTTTTATAACCATTGAGTTTGTTTTCATGTAACATGCTGAGGTAATGTTCTTTATCATCGGTCTATAAGATATTATTTTAAGAAAAATGATTATTGTGGCTGCTTAAAATATTGACTTAAAGAGATTTTTAGAAATGAACTATTTTCTGTGAGAAGTCTATTTTTACTTCATAGAAAAATAATGTTTTGTTACAATAAAATAATTCATTATGATTGTGATTGCCCTTCATTTTTCTTCTCAGATTTTTTCATTTTTATAACCATTGAGTTTGTTTTCATGTAACATGCTGAGGTAATGTTCTTTATCATCGGTCTATAAGATATTATTTTAAGAAAAATGATTATTGTGGGTGCTTAAAATATTGACTTAAAGAGATTTTTAGAAATGAACTATTTTCTGTGAGAAGTATATATATATATATCTGTGAGAAGAATAAACTTGTGATTATCACAGATAAGAGGGATGAGGGAGGGACAAATTAAGGGTATAGGATTAAAAGATACAAGCTACTATATACAAAATAGATTAGCAACAAGAATATACTGTGTGGCACAGGGAATGATAGCCATTGTTTTGTAATAACCTATGATGGAGCATAATCTGAAAAAATCTGGATTATTATGCTATATACTTGAATCTAATATAATACTGTAAATTAACTATGTGCTGTGCTTAGTCGCTTAGTCATGTCAGACTCTTTGTGACCTCATAGACTGTAATCCGCCAGGCTCCTCTTTTCATGGGGATTCTCCAGGCAAGAATATTGGAGTGGGTTGCCATGCTCTCCTCCAGCGGATCTTCCCAATCAGGGATCGAACCCAGGTGTCCCTCATTGCAGGCAGATTCTTTACTGATCGACCCACCAGGGAAGTCCTAAATTAGCTATAGTTTGATTTAAAAAATTTTTTTAATAGTTTCTTGAAAATATGGTGTTGCTTTCTGCTGTACAGAAAGTGACTCAGCGATATGTGCACATATCTCGGCCTTTTGTCACCACAAAGCGTTGTGTAGAGTTCCATGGGCTGTTCAGTCGGCTCTCATTAGTTATCTACTTCATGCTTCAATTTTAAAAAGAATTTAGATTCAATTAGCTTCTAAGTTGTTGATTCTGCAGGTAAGATTATGGCGAGGTAGTGACGCTGAGGATGAGATAATTGGATGGCGGCAGCCACTCAATGGACATGAGTTTGTGCAAACTCCAGGAGATAGTGAAGGACAGGGAAGCCTGGCCTGCTGCAGTCCACTGGGTCACAAAGACATACATGACTGAGTGACTGAACAACAATGAGGCTGAATTGCTGGCAGATGGTCACAGTACCAGTTAGGAAAAACTCTGATGACAGCTCGAGTCTCTGCCGTTGTGTCCAATTTTCTTTCTTGAGAAACTATTGCCTCATTTAAACAAGTTCTGATTGGACTGTGAAGCAGATAACTTGACTCTAGGTGGGCTTATGAGCTTCTCTTTCCTTTTAACATGAATTCATGACTCAGAAATGACACCTCTTGAGATTGGTAGAGCTGGGAGGGAATGTTGGGGACAGGAGAAAGATTGTGCTGCCTAAGCAGACACAGAATCAAGGAAAACCAGTCAACACAGGGAAAAGTAGAGAACTGCAAGCTAGTTGTCTCCTCAAAACTCTTCTCTTTTGCTTCTGCTAGTTGGGATGGGTTTATGCCACTGTAACCAAAAGAGCCTTAGCAAGGACTAGGTAAATAATCATTTTTGTACAGATCAAATAAGTGTTTAACTAAAGAATTTTACCTTACTAATAGACATTAGTTAATGCAACTTGAAATTGGATTTTATAAACATGTTAGCATTTTATAAGTGCTCTTGTCTTTCATAAAATAGAGCAAACTGCTAATAGCTTTGATCAAAGCATAAAAAATTACTTAAACTAACAAGAGATTTTGAAATGGAAATATGAAGAGAAGGATTCTTCAATTTTCTAATTGCTCTTCCCTGCTACTGAAATTAACCAGCATTTTATTTTTAATGGGAACAATTATGAAGACAAACATTTGTTGGCTAATTTAATGGTTAGCCACTATGGCATGACTAATATCTATGGGGAAAAGAATCAGTAAATTGTTACATTGCAACAATCAGTATAATTGATTGCTCCTATGAATACCTGGGATATTTAACTCCTCATTTTCTTCAATGGATCATAATCACTAAAGTCTACCCAGAGTAGAAATTCAACACAATAAATGTTATTAATAGGTTCCTGCTTTTGCCTGCTCAAATATGTTTCTAATAATTGCAAGACTTTATCTTTCATCTAAAGAATTTTGCTTTTAACAGAGAATAATCTTCACTTTGATGATCAGTTTCACATCCCAGTAACTCTTTCTCATGGGCAAGTAGGAAGAGAGAAGGTTCTGGAAGTGGGAGGGTGTGAAAGGAGACTACAGAGGATGAGAAGGTTGAATGGCATCACCGACTCAGTGGACATGAGTTTGAACAAACTCAGAGATAGCAAAGGACAAGGAAGCCTGTCATGGGGCAGTCCATGGGATCCAAAGAGTCAAACACAACTTAGCAACTGAACTACGACAGTAACATTAGAATTACATCATCTCCAGCATCAAATGTGACCCCTGGGAACACAGAGACTGGGAGAATGCTTCAGGATCATTTATCAGTCACCTTCTCTTTAGTCTTTGTCACCACTCTGCTCTTTTCCATGGTATTTCCAGATATGTAGGAAGAAGGAGAAAAGTGGTTTTAAAAATCAACCTTCTTACTTGGAAAACTTGAAGAAATTAAGCTTTACTTTTATATAATTAATGCTTTTTAAATAAAAGGGTTAATTTTTCAGGTTGAAAATCCAGTTCTCTAAAGAAACAAAAGTTCAGTCAGATGCATACAGCTTATTCTGACTGTGGCTACATCACAGAAAAGCATCTGATATGGTTCATTGTTTCTCAAGCCAAAGCACACATCTGTGCACCTGGGATGTCCCAATGAAGATGCTGTCCTTTCCAGCCAAGTAGTAGGTTCTGCCACTTGGCATAATAAAGCCCCTTGAGAGGCAGTATGAACTTGATTGGATCCCTTCATATTCATCTCTGCCAACTAGTTTATTTTTACAAATTGATTATTGGATTTTATGTATGTGCTTGCTTTGGAAGAGGCAATTTGATCTTATGAAGAAAGAGAATACTAATTGTTCAGCCATAGTGTTTGGGATCTTATTATAATATTTCTCTGCTGATAGACTATGGAGCCCTATCTCACAATGTACAGGTAACAGGCTTTATCCAGACATTTAGTCATAATGACTGGATGGGGGAAGCTGCCGACTTGATTTTTAAAGAAGCTCTTCAGGTGGTTCTTAAACAAAGTGCATTTGAGAAATACTGATTTAGTGGACTTCAGCATAAAGTCCTCCCCATATACAACTGGTTTATCAAATCCTTTGGACTTCGGCATGGCTGTCTATCTGGCTCCATGATAAGTCTGCCTAGACTTGAACACAATATTAAGACATCCTTTATTATCATTTAGGTCCTCTAATATGTCTCTCTCTCTCTTTTCTTAGCTTCCTTCAGTGGGTCCCAACATGTGTTGGAGAAAGGGATATCATTCATAAAGCAACTTCAGACTTTCAAATGCAAACAAACATTACTCACTTCTTTTAGCTTGGAAGTAGATGGCTCCTACTTATACTTCAGCTTATAATGAATCAGTGTCTATCATCATGTCTGTCTATCCTCCTTCTAGCAAAGAACTACTGAACTTCTTTGCTGAGCAAAGTATCAAGCACAGCATCATTGGAAATACTAAGATACGTCAAACACAACTTCAAAGGATATTATAAACACCCAAGTGCAGTGATATTAACAGATTGGTAATGGGCACTGGATCTGACACTGAGATGATTCTATCATGAGTGGAGTGGGGCACTAGGAGGCTTGAAGTCTTGACCTTGGGACACTTGGACACTGGTGAAGTTTTGAGAAATCTCACTGGAACCCCTACACTGTCACATGTGGTATTATTATAAAGCCATTTTAGAGATATAGGAGACAGAGTAACTAGCACCAGGGAGTAGACACTTTATGTCTTTTGTCAGAGATGAAATTGTGCCACCATTGGAGCAGAGCTGAGCCAATCTATAGCACTGAAGTTCTTCTTTATAGTTCTATTATCCTTTTTTCTTCTGCTGGGATGGAATCCAAGTCAATGGTCCCCCAACTAAAAATGAGATGGTAAATGTAACGGATGATGGAAAGAACACTAGACTGAATGCTTGCCTGTTGGTGTGGTAGAACTCTTTGCAGCTTGAAAATTCAGAACAAAGAGGGATCTGTGTAGATTGAAGCCATTCTATCAGGTTCTGCAAGGCTCTGCCTCTCACTCTTAGTAGTTTTGGTGGTTCTTCATCCAACTCTCTAGGCAGGAACATCTCCATTTTCATCCTTCAGTTCAGTTCAGTTCAGTCTCTCAGTCGTGTCAGACTCTTTGCGACTCCATGAGTTGCAGCATGCCAGGCCTCCCTGTCCATCACCATCTCCTGGAGTTCACTCAAACTCATGTCCATTGAGCCATCTCATCCTCTGTCATCCCCTTCTCCTCCTGCCCCCGATCCCTCCCAGCATTAGAGTATTTTCCAATGAGTCAACTCTTTGCATGAGGTGGCCAAAGTACTGGAGTTTCAGCTTTAGCATCATTCCTTCCAAAGAACACCCAAGGCTGATCTCCTTTAGAATGGACTGGTTGGATCTCCTTGCAGTCCAAGGGACTCTCAAGAGTCTTCTCCAACACCACAGTTCAAAATCATCAATTCTTCAGTGCTCAGCTTTCTTCACAGTCCAACTCTCACAGCCATACATGACCATAGGAAAAACCATAGCCTTGACTAGACAGACCTTAGTTGGCAAAGTAATGGCTCTGCTTTTCAATATGCTATCTAGGTTGGTCATAACTTTTCTTCCAAGGAGTAAGTGTATTTTAATTTCATGGCTGCAGTCACCATCCGCAGTGATCTTGGAGCCCCCCAAAATAAAGTCTGACACTGTTTCCACTGTTTCCCCATCTATTTCCCATGAAGTGATGGGACCAGATACCATGATCTTCGTATCCTGAATGTTGAGCTTTTAAGCCAAATTTTTCACTCTCCTCTTTTACTTTCATCAAGAGGCTCTTTAGTTCCTCTTCACTTTCTGCCATAAGGGTGGTGTCATCTGCATATCTGAGGTTATTGATATTTCTCCTGGCAATCTTGATTCCAGCTTGTGTTTCTTCCAGCCCAGCATTTCTCATGATGTATTCTGCATATAAGTTAAATAAGCAAGATGCCAATATACAGCCTTGATTTACTCCTTTTCCTATTTTCGTCCTAAGACAAAACAAATAGTGAATCTTCAGAGAAGACATGCAGGACTTCTTGGCTTGAATTATTCTTCACTTTTATTACAAAGTAATACATACACATTGCAAAACATTAGAAAACACATCATACAGGAAGAGGGAAAGGAAGTTTCCTTTATGACTAACTTTGTTTAGTGTTTAATTCCTTGTTATTTTTCCTGTCATATATACTATGCACACACATTCTTACTATTTTCCATAAAATGGAATTTTTTTGTGTACACAGTTTCAATATTTTCATTATTTAAAAATGTAACTCCATATTCTAAACATCTCTCCCTATTGTTTAATATTCATCTTGAGTATTAATTTAATAACAAATAATAGCCAAAGAAAGCTGAGAGCCTGAGAATTGATGCTTTTGAACTGTAGTATTGGAGAAGACTCTTGAGAGTTTCTTGGACTTCAAGGAGATAAAACCAGTCAATCCTAAAGGAAATAAATCCTCAATATTCATTGGAAGGACTGATGCTGAAGCTGAAACTCCAATACTTTGGCCACCTGATGCAAAAAACTGACTCATTGGAAAAGACCCTGATGATGGGAAAGATTGAAGGCAGGAGAAGGGAATGACAAAGGATGAGATGGTTGGATGGTATCACTGATTCAATGGACATGAATCTGAGCAAGCTCTTGGAGGTGGTGATGGATAGGGAAGCCTGGTGTGCTGCAATCCATGGGGTCACAAAAAGTCAGACATGACTGAGGAACTGAACTGAATAATGGCTTATTATACTTGAATGTAACATATTTTATATACACATTTCTGTATTGCTGAACATCTAAGTTATTTCTAGTTTCATGTGAGTACCATCATATAGTTGAGTGCAGCCAAATATACTTCAAAGTATTAATATTTCCAGTCAAAGAATCAAAGTAATCAATTTGAAACAGAGCTAAAGGCTAGAAGTTGGCCAAGGGACTTGAGGTCTTGCCACTTCAGTGGTTAAACTCGTACAAAACTGAGCAGGGTCCTAAAGACAGTTCTTTGGCTCTTAGCTGATGATAAAATGCATACTTATCTCTAAGCAGGGGGAGTTATTCAGTCTGCACAGTGGACTAGATAAATAAGAAACCAGGCAGATTAATGGTTGGTAGATAGGTTCAGATGAATGTAGCTTTACCTTGATTAATGGCATCCAAGTAAAAAACAATAATAGGCTTGACAAGAGTTTAATGATCTTTTTTTTAAAAAGTGTTCTCCTCTGTCCCATGAGCAAAACTTTTTAAATGCCCCTGCTTTAAAATGATTGTATAAAATCATGTTATTTTTATTTTGGATACTTTTTAAAGCTGTGAAAAGATTCATTTAATAAAACCTCTTTACAGAAATCATAATCAGCATTTCTAACCAGAGAACAATGGTGGGAGGAAGAATTCTTTTCAGAAATACAAAGAGCAATGCCAAGTTTCTGATTTTCAAAGGAGCTGTTAAATAAGGGGCAGAAATGAACTGGTTGTGGGGGGGGAAGCAAGTTAGGAAATTTTCTCAAGTTTCTCTCAAGTCAGAGAATGTGTACTGCAGATTAATAGCATAAAGATTAAGCTTGGATTTTTAAGATCTACATACTGAGATTGCAAAACTCTATAAATCTTGTTTATAGTATGAGCCTCAATATTTAAAATATTTTATTTCACTATGGAGGCCATGTGCAGTTGATTAAAATAAAGTCTTATGTTTATGCAAGTCTCATACCATAAATCAATGTGTACTTACCATTACAATTTATGAAAAAATATATGAAAGACCCTGCTACCCTACACTCTCCTGGTGTACATTTCTGAATGGCTTTTCTCCCTCCACAAGAAAAATTACAACATTCTTAGAATTAGAACTTTTAAAATGCCCTTATTTTAAAATTATTGTGTCAAATCATGCTATTTTATTTTGGAAACTTAAGAGTGATGAAAAGATACATCCAACAAAACCTCTTTAGAGAAATCATAGTTGGTATTTCTAATCAAAGAACAGTTTAGCATGTATATTATATATGCAAAATAGAACTTTCGCTTATGTAGGTAGATGACTTCTCCCACAATCAGACCTAAGGACAAAACAGAGGTACCTTTATGAGTTATATCCTCTTGATTTAGACTTGTTTGACTAATCTATAGTAATGATAATGCATTTAAAAGATGAATGTGTCAAGGCATTTAAAGGAAGAATGTATCACGAGAGGGACAATGATTAGTAAAGCAAAAAGTTCACATGGTTGACCTTTGAAAGTGTGTATGTCTAGATCTTTGAAAAGATGCTGGATTTGGAGTCTAGGTATATGCTTGTTCCTCAGATAGGTGTTCTGAACTTTTTTCTGGGGGGTGTTGTCCTTCTGCCATGTAGAAATAAGAAAAAGATAACTGCTGCATAAATAAGAAATATTACAGTTTGCCACTCACAATTTCCTCATCTATTAAACTGAGCCATCTAGTGAGTAACTCCTCCTCCCCTTGTCTTAGAACATTTGTCTTTTTTTTTTCCTGGGATGTATACAACTCTGCTTCTAATATAGTCAGGGAGAAATAGCTAAGTGTTAGGATGACTTTACAGTTGTTTCCTTAAGAGAGGATATGAGTATCTAGGGCTCTAAGGGTTCAGAAGGACCAGATGGAAGGCAAAGAATGAATGATTTCAGTGGCAAGTCACAGTATCCTAATTCTCTGCAAAATAATCCCTGAATATGTGGTGATTGCATTTTAAGGGGCTGCAATGCGGTGTCTCAGGGGTAGAACCCTCCTGCCAATGCAATAGACATGGGTTCGATCCCTTGGTCAGAAAGATGCCCTGGAGAAGGAAATGGCCACCCACTCCAGTATTCTTGCCTGGAGAATCCCACAGACACAGGAGCCTGGCAGGCTATAGTCTATGGGGACTGAATCGGACACGACTGAACAACTAAGCAACAACAGCAAGGTGAGAGAAACCTGCACTCCTGGAAGGGCTATTTGCTACCCTCAGACATCTTAAGCCAAAGACAGCTTCTGAGCAGCCCACCTCACCTGTGACTGAGTGATCTTAATATGTTGAATCCAGAAAAACATCCTATTTACAAAGCAGAAATAGAGACACGGACTTAGAGAAAAAATGTGC
>SJXQ01006504.1:102107-195306 GCA_006408695.1 Aepyceros melampus
GTGCATTCAGATGCTTATATTTTTCCTTTTCTCCTTTGCTTTTCGCCTCTCTTCTTTTCACAGCTATTTGTAAGGCCTCCCCAGACAGCCATTTTGCCTTTTTGCATTTCTTTTCCATGGGGATGGTCTTGATCCCTGTCTCCTGTACAATATCATGAACCTCACTCTATAGTTCATCAGGCACTCTATCTATCAGATCTAGACCCTTAAATCTATTTCTCACTTCCACTGTATAATCATAAGGGATTTGATTTAGGTCATACCTGAATGGTCTAGCGGTTTTCCCTACTTTCTTCAATTTAAGTCTGAATTTAGCAATAAGGAGTTCATGATCTGAGCCACAGTCAGCTCCCGGTCTTGTCTTTGTTGACTGTATAGAGCTTCTCCATCTTTGGCTGAAAAGAATATTAGGTCCCATATTTTAATTTTTGCTTTTATTTACACTGCCTTGGGAGACTGACCTAAGAAAACATTGGTATAATTTATCTCAGAGAATGTTTTGCCTATGATTTCTTCTAGGAGTTTAATGGTGTCATGTCATATTTAAGTTGTTAAGCCTTTTTGAGTTATTTTTGTGTATGGTGTGATTTTTGTGTATTGATTTACAGCACCTTTCCAATTTGCCCAACATCACTTGCTGAAGAGATGTTTTCCCATTGTATGTACTTACTTCCTTTGTCAAAGATTAATTGACTATAGGTGTGTGAGTTTATTTCTGAGTTCTCTGTTTTTGTGCCAGTACCACACCATTTTGATTACTATATCTTTGTATTTAACAGCATTTTCTGAAGTCTGAGAGAGTTCTGCCTACTGCTTTCAAACTTAATCATCACTGAGGGCTTCCCAGGTGGCACTAGGGGTAAAGAACCTGCATGCCAATGCAAGAGACATAAGAAACAAGGTTTCAGTCCCTGAGTCCAGAAGATCCCCAGGAGGAGGGCATGGCAACCCATTCCAGTAGTCTTGCCTGGAGAATCCCATGGACAGAGGAGCCTGGAGGGCTATAGTGCGTAGGGTCACAAAGAGTCAGACACAACAGAAGTGACTCAGCACACATGGATGCATCTTATAACTGAAAGTTTGCACCCTTTGACCACCATCTCCCTATTTCTCCCAAACACACTCCCCCAGTCCCTGTTCTACTCTCTTTTTCTATGAATTTGACTTTTTCATTTATTTATTTATTTTTTTAGGTTCCAGAGTTAAGTGAGACAACATAGTATTTGTCTTTCTCACTCTGGCTTATTTCAGCCAGAATAATGTCCTCTAGGTTCTTCTGTGTTGTTGCAACTAGCAGGATTTCCTTCTCTCTCATGGCTGAGTAACATATTCCATTGTGTGTTTGTTTGCATATGTATGCATGCACACGTCTTCTTTATCCAGTCATCCATTAACAGACTCTTAGGTTTGCTGTATCTTTGTTAATGTCAACAATGCAACAATGAACATGGAGTGCAGACATCTCTTCAAGATACTGATTTTTGTTTCTTTTGGATATGCACCGAGAAGTGGGACTGCTGAATCATATGTTGGCTTTATTTTACATTTATTTTTAGAAACCTCCATACTGTTTTTCTTTTTTTTTTTTTAATTTTTATTTTATTTTTGTACTTTACAATACTATATTGGTTTTGCCCTACATTGACATGAATCTGCCACAGGTGTACATGAATTCCCAACCCTGAGCCCCCCTCCCACCACCCTTCCCATATTATCTCTCTGGGTCATCCCAGTACACCAGCCCCAAGCATCCTGTATCCTGTATTGAACCTAGACTAGCTTTTCGTTCTTACATGTTTCAATGCCATTCTCCCAAATCATCCCACCCTCTCCCTCTCCCAGAGTCCCAAAAGTCTGTTCTTTACATTTGTATCTTTTTTGCTGTCTCACATACAGGGTTATCATTACCATCTTTCTAAATTCCATATATATGTGTAAGTATACTGTATTGGTGTACATTACAGCAGAATCTTCTATGATCCACCTCCTAGAATACTGGAAATAAAAGCAAAAATAAACAAATGGGATCTAATTAAAATGAAAAACTTCTGCACAACAAAGGAAACTATAAACAAGGTGAAAAGAAACTAATCTCAAAAATATACAAATAACTTACGCAGCTCAATTCCATACTGTTTTTCATAGTGGTTTTACCAATTTATAGTCCAACAAACAGTACAAAAAGGGTTCCCCTTTCTCTACATCCTCACCAACACCTATCTCTTAGCTTTTTTATGAGCCATCTTAATGCATGAAGTGACATCTTCTTGTGGTTTTGATTTTCATTTCCTTCGTGATTGTTGAGCACCTTTTCAGGTTCACTTCAGTTCAGTGACTGAGTCATGTCTGACTTTTTGTGACCCCATGGATTGCAGCAGGCCAGGCTTCCCTGTCCATCACCAACTCCTGGAGCTTACTCAAAGTCATGTCCATTGAGTCAGTGATGCCATCCAGCCATCTCATCCTCTGTTGTCCCCTTTTCCTCCTGCCTTCAATCTTTCCCAGCATCAGGGTCTTTTCAGATGAGTCAGTTCTTTGTATTGGGTGGCCAAAGGTTTGGAGTTTCACCTTTAGCATCACTCCTTCCAATGAATATTCAGGACTGATTTCCTTTAGGATGGACTAGTTGGAACTCCTTGCAGTCCAAGGGACTCTCAAGAGTCTTCTCCAGCACCACAGTTCAAAAGCATCAATTCTTCGGCACTCAGCTTTCTTTATGGTCCAACTCTCACGTCCATACATGACTACTGGAAAAACCATAGCTTTGACCAGATGGACCTTTGTTGGCAAAGTAATGTCTCTGCTTTTTAATATGCTGTCTAGGTTGATCATAGCTTTTCTTCCAAGGAGCAAATGTCTTTTAATTTTTGGCTGCAGTCACCATCTGCAGTGATTTTGGACCAAAAAAAAAAAAAAACCAAATAAAGTCTCTTACTGTTTCCCCATCTATTTGCCATAAAGTGATGGGACTGGATGCCATGATCTTAGTTTTCAAAATGTTGAGTTTTAAGCCAACTTTTTCACTCTCCTCTTTCACTTTCATCAAGAGGCTCTTTAGTTCTTCTTCACTTCCTGCCTTAAGGGTTGTGTCATTTGCATATCTGAGGTTATTGATATTTTTCCCAGCAATCTTGATTGGTACTTGTTAACAATTTATATGTCTTCTTTGGAGAAATCTCTATTCAGATCTTTTGCCTATTTTTTATTCAGGTTATTAGTTTTTGTTTTTGTTTTGACTGAGTTGTGTGAGTTTCTTATTTATGTATTTTATTGGATATATGGTTTGCAAATATTCTCTCCCATTCTGTAGGTTGCCTTTCCATTTTGTTGATTGTTTTCTTTCTGAAAGGAAGCTTTTTAGTTTGATGCTGATCCACTTGTTTATTTTTGTTTCTGTTGCCTGGCTTTTGGTGTCATATTAAAAAAAATTATTGGCCAGACCAATGTCAGGATCATTTTTTCTATGTTACCTCCAGAGAGTTTGACAGTTGCAGATCTTACATTTAAGTCTCTAATCCATTTAGAGTTAATTTTTGTGAGTGGTGTAAGATAGAAGTCCAGTTTCATTCTTTTGATAACACCTCTATTTTTAATTTTATGTTCTGGTTTTCTTTTAACCACATTATTAAAAAAGAAGAAGGGGATGCTGTGTTCATTTTATCACATTCTAAGTGTGATTCTTACCAACAGTTATTTGAATTCAAGAAAGTTGTATTCATTCATGATAGATAATCCATGTTTCTATTCTTACATTCATGGATTAGGTTTCCAAAACTTAAAAGGAATATATGTGCCTAACTATGAGAATAGGGGCATTTGTAAATTTTAAAATTAATACAGGCAGCTCCCATTCCAACTTGGAAATTTTACACAGTAATTTTTTTAACTGCTTGCTACTTAATTAGAGATCTCAAAAATAATTGAGATTTTTATGCTTATTGAGACTTTTTACTTAGGTTTTCTGGTTTATAATTATTCCAAAGCCTAATTGTGCAAGTAGGTATGGTTGTATCTGTTAATTTCAGGTTACCTTAACAGGTATATTTTATTAACTTCTCCAAAGAAAACTTTATATTATTCTGGCTTTCATTTCCAGCCTTTGAGAGGCTGCCAATATTGAAAAACCTCAAAGTTTTGTAAGGTCTTTTGTTGCCAAAGTGAAGGACTGTCCTAGTGAATACTTCAGGATGGGTTCCTTTCGGTAGAAGAGCAGGTTAAGCTGATCTGGTAATAATTGAGATAAAAGTCAAGGTGCCCTTGCTGTCACCCAGGTATGTTTTCATTTTACACCTTCTCAAAGTGGTTACCCCTTTTGCTTATGCTCGAGTGCATAAAGACTGGTGCCTTTGTTTTATTTACAGCAGACAAAATTCATTGTAAGGAATCTGTCTTCTACCTTTCTTTACAGAATACAAGCAAGGTAGGAGCTTCTTTGAATGCATTGCTCCTTAATGATAATGAGAATAGTAATTAGCATAGCACTTAGGAGCTTATACTTTGATGTCAAATAGACTCCTGTTAGAAATCTGGCCTTGTCATTTACTGGTTGTCTGAGGAGGCCTTACAAATATCTAAGAAAAGGACATAAGTGAAAGGAAAAGGGGTAAAGGAAAGATATACCATTTGAATGCAGAGTTCCAAAGATTGGCAAGGAGAGATAAGAAAGCCTTCCTAAGTGATTAATGTAAAGAATAGAGGAAAACAATAGAAGGGGAAAGACTAAAGATCTCTTCAAGAAAATTAGAGATACCAAGGGAACATTTCATGCAAAGATGGGCTCAACAAAAGACAGAAATGGTATGAACCTAACAAAAGTAGAAGATATTAAGAAGAGGTGGCAAGAATACACAGAAGAACTATACAAAAGAGATCTTAATGACCCAGATAGCCACGATGGTGTGATCACTCACCTAGAACCAGACATCCTGGACTATGAAGTCAAGGGGGCTTAGGAAGCATCACTACGAATAAAGCTACTGGAGGTGATAGAATCCAGTTGAGCTGTTTCAGATCCTAAAAGATGATGCTGTACAAGTACTGCAGTCAATATGCCAGTGAATTTGGAAAACTCAGCAGTGGCCACAGGACTGGAAAAGGCCAGTTTTCATTCTAATCCCAAAAGGCAATGCCAAAGAATGCTCAAACTACCACACAATGGCACTCATCTAACACACAAGCAAAGTAATGCTCAAAATTCTCCAAGCGGGGCTTCAAAAGTATCTGAACTGAGAAATTCCAGAGGTTCAAGCTGGATTTAGAAAAGGCAGAGGAACCAGAGATCAAATTTCCAACATCCAACAAGCTGGACTCAAGATTGCTGGGTGAAATATCAATAACCTCAGATATGCAGATGACACCACTCTTATGGCAGAAAGTGAAGAGGAACTAAAGATCCTCTTGATGAAGGTGAAAGAAAAAAGTGGGAAAATTGGCTTAAAACTTAACATTCAAAAAACTAGAATCATGGCATCTGGTCACATCAGTTCAGTTCAGTTCAGTCACTCAGTCATGTCCGACTCTGCGACCCCATGGACCACAGCACGCAGGCCTCCCTGTCCGTCACCAACTCCTAGAGTTTACTCAAACTCATCTCCATTGACTCGGTGATGCCATTCAACTATCTCATCCTCTGTTGTTCCCTTCTCCTCCTGCCTTCAACCTTTCCCAGCATCAGGGTCTTTTCCAATGAATCAGTTCTTTCGCATGAGATGGCCAAAGTATTGGAGTTTCAACTTCAGCAACAGCCCTTCCAATGAATATTCAGGACTGATTTCTTTAGGATGGACTTGTTGGATCTCCTTGCAGTTTAAGGGACTCTCAAGAGTCTTATCCAACACCACAGTTCAACAGCATCGATTCTTTGGTGCTCAGTTTTCTTCACAGTCCAACTCTCTCCATACATAACTACTGGAAAAACAATAGCCTTGACTAGATGGACCTCTGTTGGCAAAGTAACCTCTCTGCTTTTAATATGCTGTCTAGGTTGATCATAACTTTTCTCTCAAGGAGCAAGCGTCTTTTAATTTCATGGCTGCAGTAACCATCTGCAGTGATTTTGGAGGCCCCCCAAAATAGTCTGCTACTGTTTCCACTGCTCCTCCATCTATTTGCCATAAAGTGATGGGACCAGATGCCTTGATCTTTGTTTTCTGAATGTTGAGCTTTAAGCCAACTTTTTCACTCTCCTCTTTCACTTTCATCCAGAGGCTCTTTAGTTCTTCTTCACTTTCTACCATGGTGATCTCATCTGCATATCTGAGGTTATTGATATTTCTCCACGCAACCTTGATTCCAGCTTGTGCTTCATCCAGCCCAGCATTTCTCATGATGTACTTTGCATACAAGTTAAATAAGCAGGGTGACAATATACAGCCTTGACATACTCCTTTTCCTATTTGGAACCAGTCTGTTGTTCTATGTCCAGTTCTAGCTGTTGCTTCTTGACTTGCATACAGATTTCTCAAGAGGCAGGTGCTGGTCTTGTATTCCCATCTCTTTCAGAATTTTCCAGTTTATTGTGATCCACACAGTCAAAGGCATGGCATAGTCAATAAAGCAGAAGTATATGTTTTTCTGGAACTCTCTTGCTTTTTTGATGATCCAGTGGATTTTAACAATTTGATCTCTGGTTCCTCTGCCTTTTCTAAAACCAGCTTTAACATCTGGAAGTTCACAGTTCACGTATTGCTGAAGCATGACTTGGAAAATTTTGAGCATTACTTTACTAGCGTGTGACATGAGTGCAATTGTTTGGTAGTTTGAGCATTCTTTGGCACTGCTTTTCTTTGGGATTGGAAAGAAAACTGACCTTTTCCAGTCCTGTGGCCACTGCTGAGTTTTCCAAATTTGCTGGCATAGTGACTGCAGTACTTGAACAGTATCATCTTTTAGCATTTGAAATAGTTCATCACCTCCACTAGCTTTGTTTGTAGTGATGATTCCTAAGGCCCACTTGACTTCACATTTCAGGATGTTTGGCTCTAAGTGGTGATCACACCATCATGATTATCTGGGTCATGAAGATCTTTTTTGCACAGTTCTTCTGTGTATTCTTGCCATCTCGTCTTAATATCTCCTGCTTCTGTTAGGTACATAACATTTCTGTCTTTCTTGAGCCCATTTTTGCATGAATTGTTCCCTTAGTGTCTCTAATTTTCTTGAAGAGATCTCTAGTCTTTCCCATTCTGTTCTTTTCCTCTATTTCTTTGCATTGATCACTGAGGAAGGCTTATCTCTCCTTGCTATTCTTTGGAACTCTGCATTCAGATGCTTATATCTTTTCTTTTCTCCTTTGCTTTTTTTTATATAAATATTATATTTTTATGTTTTTATACTTAGGGAATATACCAACAAGGTTTGTAACCAAATTACTCTGGTTGAATGTCACTGGGAAGATTGTCATTTTCTGTGGTTGCATCACTGTTACCTCTACACACATTTTCATTTGAGTCAGTTTCAATTTTTAGGAATTGCTTAACAGCAGACTGGTTCCAAATAGGAAAAGAGGTATGTCAAGGCTGTATATTGTCACCCTGCTTATTTAACTTCTATGCAGAATACATCATGAAAAAAGCTGGGCTGGAAGAATCACAAGCTGGAATCAAGATTGCTGGGAGAAATATCAATAACGTGAACTTCCAGAAGCCAGGCTTCAAGTATTGATGAAGCCTGGCTTGGAGAATTTTGAGCATTACTTTACCAGCATGTGAGATGAGTACAATTGTTTGTTAATTCAAGAATTTTTTGGCATTGCCTTTCTATGGTTCAGTTCAGTTCAGTTGCTCAGTCGTGTCCGACTCTTTGCAACTCCATGAATCGCAGCATGCCAGGCTTCCCTGTCCATCACCAACTCCCGGAGTTCACTCAGACTCATGTCCATCGAGTCAGTGATGCCATCCAGCCATCTCATCCTCTGTTGTCCCCTTCTCCTCCTGCCCCCAATCCCTCCCAGCATCAGAGTCTTTTCCAATGAGTCAACTCTTCGCATGAGGTGGCCAAAGTATTGGAGTTCAGCTTTAGCATCATTCCTTCCAAGGAAATCCCAGGGCTGATCTTCAGAATGGATTGGTGGATCTCCTTGCAGTCCAAGGGGCTCTCAAGAGTCTTCTTACCCTTCCATAATTCTTTTTTTTTTTTTTACTTTATTTTACTTTACATTATTGTATTGGTTTTGCCATATATTGACATGAATCCGTCTCAGGTGTACATGCGTTCCCAATCCTGAACCCCACCACCACCACCTCCCACCCCATATCAACTCTCTGGATCATCCCTGTGCTCTCCTTTTCTTTTCATTTCCCTTCTTTTCACAGCTATTTGTAAGGCCTCCTCAGACAGCCATTTTGCTTTTTAGCATTTCTGTTCCATGGGGATGGTCTTGATCCCTGTCTCCTGTACAATGTCTCGAACCTCACTCCATAGTTCATCAGGCACTCTATCAGATCTAGTCCCTTAAATCTATTTCTCACTTCCACTGTATAATCATAAGGGATTTGATTTAGGTCTTACCTGAATGGTCTAGTGGTTTTCCCTACTTTCTTCAGTTTAAGTCTGAATTTGGCAATAAGGAGTTCATGATCTAAGTCACAGTCAGCTCTCTGTCTTGTTTTTGTTGACTATATAAAGCTTCTCCATCTTTGGCTGCAAAGAATATAATCAGTCTGATTTTGGTGTTGACCCTCTGGTGATTTCCATGTGTAAAGTCTTCTCTTGTGTTGTTGGAAGAGGATGTTTGCTATGACCAGTGCATTCTCTTGGCAGAACGATATTAACCTTTGCCCTGCTTCATTCCGTGTTTCAAGGGCAAATTTGCCTGTTACTCCAGGTGTTTCTTGACTTCCTACTTTTGCATTCCAGTCTCCTATAATGAAAAGGACATCTTTTTTGGGTGTTAGTTCTAAAAGGTCTTGTAGGTCTTCATAGAACCGTTCAGCTTCTTCAGCTTTACTTACTTTTGCATTCTAGTCCCTGGCCCCATCACTTCATGGCAAATAGATGGAGAAACAATGGAAAGAGTGACAGACTTTATTTTGAGGGCTCCAAAATCACTGCAAGATGGTGACTGCAGCCATGAAATTAAGACACTTGCTTGTTGGAAGAAAAGCTGTGCCAACCTAGATAGCTTATTAAAAAGCAGAGACATTATTTTGCCAACAAAGGTCTGTCTAGTCAAAGCCACCGTTTTTCTAGTAATCATGTATGGATGTGAGAGTTGGACTGTAAAGAAGGCTGAGCACCAAAGAACTGATGCTTCTGAACTGTGGTGTTGGAGAAGACTCTTGAGAGTCCCTTGGACTGCAAGGGGATCCAACCAGTTCATCCTTAAGGAAATCAGTCCTGAATATTCATTGGAAGGACTGTTGCCGAAGGTGAAACTCCAATACTTTGGCCACCTGATGTGAAGATCCAGCTCATTAAAAAAGATCCTGATGCTGGGAAAGATTGAAGGCAGGAGGAGAAGGGGTGACAGAGGACAGGATGGTTGGATGGCATCACTGACTCAATGGACATGAGTTTGAGCAAGCTCTGGGAGTTGATGAAGGACAGGGAAGCCTGGCGTGATGCAGTCCTTTGGGTCTCAAAAAGTCAGACATGACTGAGTAACTGAACAATAGCATTTACTGCGTTATGTAACATTATCCAAATTGCTCACTTTTTCTGAACCTCAATGTCTCTTTCAATAAAATCAGGATAATGTTAATTTTTTGAGAGCTGTGTGCTGTGTGCTCGGTTGCTTTCAGTCATGTCCAGCTCTGCAACCCCATGGCTCCTCTGCCAGGGATTTTCTAGCAGGATTTTTTTCTCTTCCTTCGAGCTCCTCTGTCCATGGAATTTTCCAGGCAAGAATGCTGGAGTGGTTTGCCATTTCCTCCTTTAGGGGATCTTCCTGACCCAGGGGTTGAACATGCATCTCCCTTATCTCCTGTGTTGCAGGCATATTCTTTACCTGCTAACTCATCAGGGGAAATAAATTAGATTAACAGCATCAGAGGCAGGTATACAGCTCATCAGTCCAGTTCAGTCGCTCAGTCATGTCCGACTCTTTGCGACTCCATGAATCGCAGCACCCCAGGCTTCCCTGTCCATCACCACAGTTCAAAAGCATCAATTCTTCGGCACTCAGCTTTCTTCACAGTCCAACTCTCACATCCATACATGACCACTGGAAGAACCATAGCCTCGATTAGACGGACCTTAGTCGGCAAAGTAATGTCTCTGTTTTTCAATATGCTGTCTAGGTTGGTCATAACTTTCCTTCCAAGGAGTAAGTGTCTTTTAACTTCATGGCTGCAGTCACCATCTGCAGTGATTTTGGAGCCCCCCAATATAAAGTCTGACACTGTTTCCACTGTTTCCCCATCTATTTCCCATGAAGTGATGAGACCAGATGCCATGATCTTCGTTTTCTGAATGTTGAGCTTTAAGCCAACTTTTTCATTCTCCTCTTTCACTTTCATCAAGAGGCTTTTTAGCTCCTCTTCACTTTCTGCCATACGGATAGTGTCATCTGCATATCTGAGGTTATTGATATTTCTCCCGGCAATCTTGATTCCAGCTTGTGCCTCTTCCAGCCCAGCATTTCTCATGATGTACTCTGTGTAGAAGTTAAATAAACAGGGTGACAATATACAGACTTGACGTACTCCTTTCCTGATTTGGAACCAGTCTGTTGTTCCATGTCCAGTTCTAACTGTTGCTTCCTGACCTGAGTATAGGTTTTTCAAGAGGCAGGTCAGGTGGTCTGGTATTCCCATCTCTTTCAGAATTTTCCACAGTTGATTGTGATCCACACAGTCAAAGGCTTTGGCATAGTCAAGAAAGCAGAAATAGATGTTTTTCTGAACTCTCTTGCTTTTTTGATGATTCAGCGGATGTTGGCAATTTGATCTCTGGTTCCTCTGCCTTTTCTGAAACGAGCTTGAACATCTGGAAGTTCACGGTTCATCTGAAGCCTGGCTTGGAGAATTCTGAGCATTACTTTACTAGCGTGCTGCTAAGTCGCTTCAGTCTATCCGACTCTGTGCGACCCCATAGACGGCAGCCTACCAGGCTCCTCTGTCCCTGGGATTCTCCAGGCAAGAACACTGGAGTGGCTTGCAATTTCCTTCTCCAATGCAGGAAAGGGAAAAGTGAAAGTGAAGTCGCTCAGTCGTGTCTGACTGTTAGCAACCCCATGGACTGCAGCCTACCAGACTCCTCTATCCATGGAATTCTTCAGGCAAGAGTACTGGAATGAGTTGCAATTGTGCGGTAGTTTGAGCATTCTTTGGCACTGCCTTTCTTTGTGATTGAAATGAAAACTGACCTTTTCTAGTCCTGATAAACAGTTAATCAACGATGTACAACTCTAGCCTCTGTCTCTTACCCAGGTATGTATTTTTGTATGTATGTGTTTGACTTGTGAGCCCCTAAGTCCACACAGACAGAATTCATTCCCTTTCCTAAAGCACACACCCAGCACTATGATTTTTCTGATAGGAAGACCTCTTTTTTATCACATGATGCAAGTCATTCTTGGGAATGCAGCTGATGTATTTGCCTTTATGCCTGTGCAATAACTCAGGTTGTGATAGAAAAATTTCAGCTGATAACACCAAACCCACCCCATCTTTATTTTTAGTCTCTTTTCAATCTACTCAGATAGGTTGCAATTCCATGTGCTTAAACTTTAAGAAGGGGTCATCTGATGCCTATAATATAATTGTATCAGTCATACATTTGCTCTAAAATATAAAAACTTATGCTGAAGCTTTTATTTTATCTCTAATACATAAGAATGTTGACAGATACAGCATTTTCAAGGGAAGTTTATGCATATTGAGACTTGTGATGTTATAAAAGTAAGAAGATTGTATCTATTCAATCTAGTGATGACTTTATGCATTTCTATTCAATAGATACTAGAATTTGGAGAGGATATCCTTTAAGAGATATAAAAACATAGGGATTTATATAAGTATAAACAAAGGAATACATTTAAAAGTTCCTGAAAGCCATGTGACTCCTAGGGATCCTGTGACCATCATCTGCAGCCATTCGTGCTTCAGTTTTCTGAAAGAGACCAAAACACAGGTTTTCCTCTTTGGTCTGCTACTCACTGACTTTGAGCAGTACCTCTGTGCTTCAGGTAGCCATGTAGAGAATAGCCATGGCGTACACAAGTACATGATGTCTTTTACTTCTGAGACTTTGTTTCTGTGTTCAATCTTTACATCCTAAATACACTTACTTTAAAAAAAATATTATGTTGGGGCATAGGTGATTAACAATGTTGTATTTGTTTCAGGTGTACAGCAAAGTGATTCAGTTATACATTATACATGTAACTCATTTCCCATCTAGATTATTACAGAATATTGAGCAGTGTTCCCTATGCTCTATAGTAGGTCTTTGTTGGTTATATATTTTATTTTATTTAAAGAATTTTTAAAATTCTATTTGCTTATTTTTGACTGTGCTGGGTCTTGTTCACATTGCACAGGCTTTCTCTTGCAGCGAACGAGGTCTTCTCTTTGTTGCGATGCACGGGCTTCTCATTGTGGTGGCTTATCTTGTTGTGGAGCACAGGCTCTAGGTGTGTGAGCTTCAGTAGTTACAGCACGTGGGCTCAGTAGTTATAGCTCATGGGCTCTAGAGGTCAGGCTCAGTAGTGGTGGCTCACAGGCTTAGTTGTTCTGCAGCACGTGGATCAAACCCATGTCTCCTGCAATGGCAGGTGGATTTTTTCCACTGCACCACCATCTATTTTAAGTATCAGTTCAGTTCAGTACAGTCGCTCAATCATGTCCAACTCTTTGCGAGCCCATAAATCGCAGCACGCCAGGCCTCCATGTCCATCACCAACTCCCGGAGTTCACCCAGACCCACGCCTATACAATGGCAGGTGGATTTTTTCCACTGCACCACCATCTATTTTAAGTATCAGTTCAGTTCAGTACAGTCGCTCAATCATGTCCAACTCTTTGCGAGCCCATAAATCGCAGCACGCCAGGCCTCCATGTCCATCACCAACTCCCGGAGTTCACCCAGACCCACGCCTATGGAGTCAGTGACGCCATCCAGCCATCTCATCCTCGGTCATCCCCTTCTCCTCCTGCCCCCAATCCCTCCCAGCATCAGAGTTTTTTCCAATGAGTCAACTCTTCGCATGAGGTGGCCAAAGTACTAGAGCATAGCAGTGTATATATGTCAATCACAAACTCCCAGTCTATCCTTCCTTGCAGCCCTTTCCCCCTGATAACCGTTAAGTTTATTCTCTGAGAGTCTGTTTTCTGTTCTGTAAATATGTTCATCTGTATCATTTTTTAGATTCTACATATAAGCAATATCATATATTTGTTTTTCTCTGACTTACTTCACTTAGTATGATAATCTCCAGGTCCTGCTTTTAAAATCAACGCTGTAAAAAGCAGTGTGGGTTAAGATGCAAAGCACTATTTCTGTTGTTTCTAGCATTCTGCTCAGCATGAACCTTTATAATTGCCTGCTATTTATCTGCCCCCTTCTTTCCTACCATGTTTTATCTTTTTGTAAATTACTTTTCTCCCAGCCCTTCCTCATGCCTTGGTGGCTCTGCTAACTTTCTCCTCTCTCATCTATAAAGGTTATTCCATATATTCACAGCTCCTTTCAAGTCTTCTAACCATTTTTTTTTTTTAATTAAGCACAACAAGCAAACAAACTGGAGGCTGCCAAATTGGGCATCTCTTAACACCATACTTCGTGCCAGTAAACTTAGCTACTTTCATGCTCATCTCCACCTCCTTTCCTTCGTCTCCAAAGAGGGGGTTCTTTGTTTCTCTTCCAACGTTAACCCTGTCATCTGGCATCTGGTCCCACTTTATCAGGGATTTCCTTCTATCAGTTTTCCCACCCTCTTGCCTTTATAGTTACAATCTGCCTTTTAAGTCGTTCTCTCCCCTGGGCATAAAAACATGCTCAAGTTGACTGGGGGCAAGCAAAAAACAAGAGCTTAGTAATATCTAACCCAGACCCCTCCGCCTAGTGTTTCTCCTTTCTCCTTCCCTTTTCTCCATGTTCAGGCTTTTGCATGCTGTCCCCAGTTTCTTTATCCCTACCCCATGTAGTCCTCAAACTACGGCAGTCTGGGTTCTGCCCCAACTCTGCTAAAGCTACCTTGTCAAAGTTACAAGGGACTTTGGGTTATTAGTCCTTGTGGAGCCGTATTAGACATTACATGACCTATCTGTAGCTGTGGACACTGTATGCTACTCTTTCCTCTTCCTTGGACCTGTCTAATCCCTTGCTTTTCGTGACTCTTCTCTCCTATGTCTCTGACTATTCCTTCTCAGTCTCCTTTGCTGACTTTGAATACTCGATCTTGTTCTTAAATTTGGGCCTCTTTTCTTTCTTATCCTCTTCTCTTCCATTCAATTTCCATATCCCTCCTGTGTTGATTACTTCTTCATCTGTGGCATCATTCATCACCTATATGCTGATAGCAGCTGATTATTTCTCCTAAACCCCATTTTCATATTTTTAGCTACAAAGTTAACATTTCTACTTGGATATTCTTAAAATATTTCAAAATCAACTTATGCAAAATCGAATCAATGCAACACCCCTTCCCTGATCCTAATGTTCTTTTTCCTTTATATTGGATCTGTATGGATGGCATAAACATTCCTTGCACTGGTCCCAAAAAAGAACCTAAATTTATCTTTGACTCCTTTTTTCACTAACCTCTAAAATAAAATCTGTGTGTACCAGTGTAAAATCAAACCAGTGTACAGTTTTACATCTCTGGAAGCTGTTCCTTTTTCCATCTCTCCAATACTACTTTAATTTAGGCCTTTGTCATTTCCCTCTTAAATGACTGCTGCTGCTGGTGCTGCTAAGTCGCTTCAGTCATGTCCGACTCTGTGCGACCCCATAGACGGCAGCCCACCAGGCTCCCCTGTCCCTGGGATTCTCCAGGCAAGAACACTGGAGTGGGTTGCCATTTTCTTCTCCAATGCAGGAAAGTGAAAAGTGAAAGTGAAGTCACTCAGTAGTGTCTAATGACATTCTAACAGTTTCTCCTGGACTTCCCAGGTGGCGCTGGTGGTAAAGAACCTGTCTGCCTATGCAGGAGACCTAAGAGACGTGGGTTTGATACCTAGGTCAGGAAGAGCCCCTGGAGGAGGGCATGGCAACCCACTCCAGTATTCTTGCCTGGAGAATCCCATGGACAGAGGAGTCTAGCAGACTAGGAGTCTAATAGTCCATAGGGTCACAAAGAGTTGGACATGGCTGAAGTGACTTAGCATGCACACACGCAACAGTTTTTTCCTGTCTCCATTCTTACTATATATTATTCACCGCACAAAATTATTAAAAGACAAATTGAGGCATATTAAAAATTTTAAGAGTTTATTGAACAAATATTGATTGCAATTGAACAACACCAAACTGGTAGTGGTAGGAGTGTTCTGCCAATCCTAGCCAGGAGATAGATAAGAGAGAAAGTTCAGAAGCAGAGAAAGGACATTATTTCATTGATTTTGGCTTAAAATATAGTTAGCTGCTTGTGACTGGTGGTCCTTGTCATCTTGATTTCATAACCATTAGGCCTTTACAGGCTTAAGTTTCCTTGCTTCTATAGCCACCACAGCATTAAAGCTGCCTTGGTCTAATAGCCTCCTTGTTTAATCATTTTAAGAGAATGATGCTCCTAAAAATCAGCAAATTCCCCCACCCCTTCCTTGCTTAACATTTATCAGCACTGGCCATCACCATTTGTAACATGTTCCAACATAGGACTTGTATGCCACTGATGATATGTTAGGTGAGTTTAGGTCTCCCTGGGCTTCTTTTATATACTTTTAAAATGTGTGTTAGGATAAAATAATGAGTATATTAGTCTCATTATTTTCTGCACATCAATGCTTAAGACAAAGCTAAGTTAAAAAATTGAAATTTGATTTAAATATAATTAAGTTACATAAGCACAGCTGAGAGACTGACTGGAAATCAAATGGCAGCTTAGAAGAGAAATCCCCCATCTGAGTTCCTTCTGCATCCCTTCAACCTGAGCCATGCCTTCTGTCTTTAGCCCTCAGGGCTTGCTGCTCTTCCAGGATTTACCACACTGTAATGGATGTTTTTACTTATAGACTTTAAGCTCACTAAAGACAAGGCAGAGACTTGATGCCTGACACATGTAGGCCATAAATAAATGTTTGTTGAATAAATACCATTTGCTTTGGGTGTGTGAGGCATCATATAGAGCAGCTTAAAGATTTTCCAGATTTCAGATTGAGTCTTGATTTTTGTAATATTAAGTATTCTAATTTTCTATGGAAAGGACTAGGCAATGTGGCAAATTACTAAATTCAAAATTAGAAGATTTAGAAGAGCTGACAATTTTGTCTCACATGATTAAAACCTGCCAGGAGGTGAGGGGATAACATTCACTGTCACTACTGGAACTATATTAAAAAAGTAATTTCCCTGTATTTAAAGCTTATGATGGTTCTCAAATGTTATGCTACCTAGTAAATAATGGTACAAACAGTTTGAAAATACAAATGCTAGGTAAATGTTAATTTTCATAGAAATTTGCATAGTACCTTTCTTGTGACAGAAAATAGTAAAAATTTTCTATCATTTGAAGATTGATACATTTGAAGGATTGATAAAATTCAAGCTACTTTGACTTCATGTCTGTTCTTTTAATAAGCTTGTGTGGAAATCAGAAATAGGAACACTATTTTGAATGTCTTTACTATTTGATCAGTTGGAGGATAGTGTAGGGACACAGAAGAGCATGTGTGGTTTGCTGGGATGTTCTGAGTTCTTCTTTTATTCCATAATACATAGAGAGAGGCATTAAGTGATTCCTTCTCAACAAAAAGTTGGCTATTAATGTTTGATGTTCCTGCTCATAGTTTTTCACTGTTTTTCATCTCTTTTGGAAAAGGACTTGAAGGAGTGTGGTAATACTTGATATTCTATAATTATTAAGGAGAAACTAGAAATGCAAAAAGGTAAAATAGTTGTCTGAGGAAGCCTTACAAATAGCTGAGAAAAGAAAAGACCCAAAGGCAAAGGAGAAAAGGAAAGATACATCCACTTAAATATAGAGTTCCAAAGAATAACAAGGAGAAATAAGAACACCTTCCTAAGTGATCAATGCAAAAAAATAGAGGAGAACAATAGGATGGGAAAGACTAGAGATCTCTTCAAGAAAGTTAGAGATACCAAGGGAACATTTCATGCAAAGATGGGCACAATAAATGACAGAAATGGTATGGACCTAACAGAAGCAGAAGATATTAAGAAGTGGTGGCAAGAATAAACAGAAGAACTATACAAAAAAGATCTTCATGACCCAGATAATCACAATGGTGTGATCACTTACCTAGAGCAAGACGTTGTGGAATATGAAGTCAAGTGGGCCTTAGGAAGCATCACTATGAACAAAGCTAGTGGAGGTGATAAAATTCCAGTTGAGCTATTTCAAATCTTGAAAGATGATGCTGTGAAAGTGCTGCACTCAATAGGCCACAAATCTGGAAAACTCAGCAGTGGCCACAGGACTGGAAAAGGTCAGTTTTCATTCCAATCCCAAAAAAGGGCAATGCCAAAGAATGCACAAACTACCACACAATTGCACTCATCTCACATGCTAGCAAAGTAACGCTCAAAATTCTTCAAGCCAGGCTTCAACAGTACGTGAACCGTGAACTTTCAGATGTTCAAGCTGGTTTTAGAAAAGGCAGAGGAACCAGAGATCAAATTGCCAAAAGCCAATGGATCTTCGGAAAAGCAAGAGAGTTCCAGAAAAACATCTATTTCTGCTTTATTGACTATGCCAAAGCCTTTGACTGTGTGGATCACAATCAACTGTGGAAAATTCGAAAGAGATGGGAATACCAGACCACCTGACCTGCCTCCTGAGAAATCTGTATGCATGTCAAGAAACAACAGTTAGAACTGGACATGGAACAGACTGGTTCCAAATAGGAAAAGGAGTACATCAAGGCTGTATATTGTCACCCTGATTATTTAGCTTACATGCAGAGTACATCATGAGAAACGCTGGACTGGAAGAAACACAAGCTGGAATCAAGATTGCCGGGAGAAATATCAATAATCTCAGATATGCAGATGAGACCACCCAATGGTAGAAAGCGAAGAACTAAAGAGCTTCTTCATGAAAGTGAAGGGGAGAGTGAAAAACTTGGCTTAAAACTCAACATTCTGAAAACTAAGATCATGGCATCCAGTCCCATCACTTTATGACAAATAGATGGGGAAACAGTGGAAACAGTGTCAGACTTTATTATTATTATTATTATTATTTTTTTGGTTCCAAAATCACTGCAGATGGTGACTGCAGTCAAAAATTAAAAGACACTTGCTCATTGGAAGAAAAGCTATGATCAACCTAGACAGCATATTAAAAAGCAGAGACATTATTTTGCCAACAAAGGTCCGTCTGGTCAAAGCTATGGTTTTTCCAGTAGTCATGTATGAACATGAGAGTTGGACCATAAAGAAAGCTGAGTGCCAAAGACTGATGCTTTTGAACTGTGGTGTTGGAGAAGACTCTTGAGAGTCCCTTGGACTGCAAGGAGTTCCAACTAGTCCATCCTAAAGGAAATCAGTCCTGAATATTCATTGGAAGGACTGATATTGAAGCTAAAACTCTAATACTTTGGCCACCTGATGCGAAGAACTGACTCATTGGGAAAGACCCTGATGCTGGGAAAGATTGAAGGCGGGAGAATGTGATGACCAAGGATTGAGATGGTTGGATGACATCACTGACTCGATGGACATGAGTTTGAGTAAACTCCAGGAGTTAGTGATGGACAGGGAAGCCTGGCATGCTGCAGTCCGTGGAGTCACAGAGTCAGACACAACTGAGGGACTGAATGAGCTGAATAAATTATAGCTTCTCTGGAGGAAAAGGTACATGCAAAGTTAACTATAGTGTCGACTGAAAGAATGTAACTGTAATGTCCACTGAAAAAATGCACAATATGAGAGTTGTGAGTTAAGTTTTATTTGAGACAAAATGAGAACTATGTCTAGGAAACAGTATCTCAGATAACTCTGAGGAAATGCTCCAAAGAGGTATGGGGAAGGTCAGTCTATAGATGATTTTAGTGAAGGGGGGTACATGCAGCCAAGCAAACATTTTTGCAGAGACTTGTTGCTAGTCATGGAGAGCAGATGTCACTATTAATGATTTTAGAGTTTTTATAGGTATGAGGAGATGCAAGAATTTGAACTTATATAAAATCTTCTCCTGAAAATAAGTATCTGAAAGCTTGTTCTGCTAGCAAACTCCTTTCTTCTCTTTTCAAGATCCCGAAAGTACCTTGTGATTCCTGCACCTGTTAGGAGGTGGCTTCCCTAATTTATCTAATAAAGTTGCTGAGAACCTAAAAGTTTCCAATCTCTAGAGCTATCAAGTAGAGAGAAAAGATAAATGTTTCAATTCTGCTTTCATAATTAGCTTGAGGGGAGGAGTTTTATTATATCTGGAAAATACAGATTAGAAGCCAGTAGTGTTTCAGACAGAAATCATAAAAATTACAACCATTTTAACCAGTTCATTCAGTCCTATGTAAATAATCCTTTTTATTAACAGTTTTATAAAGCCATCAGGTTTCCCATTAGAATTCTTTAATGTCTTACCCAGTTCTGTAGTATGACATGAAAGTTATCAGAAATCTGTGCTTGTGAAAAAGCCCTTCCTTAAATCTTCCTGACGAGAAGACATTTTTTCAAAAGCATCAGAGTAAAACCATAGCTGTATATGAATGACAGAAAATTTACGAAGGCACAGTAAAAGACCTGATTACAATACAGTTAAAGAGACTTGGTTACTGCTGTGATGCACACAATTTTAGCTACTAACTGGGGAAAAAAAAAGATATTAACTAGAACTAGACTGATAACATTTACCAGGGCCTTCCAAATTTTTAGGAATTCCACATAATTTCTAGAATATCAGCATTAAGAACATTTACCCATATAATATAACCTAAGAAGATTTATTACTCATGTGACAATACTTCCTGTGTAATTTTGCATACCAAATGGACCTAGTTAGCTTAGGATCTTTCTTTGGGATGTTTCAGGGAGCTTCTGATACATCCCAAAGTTATCCAGAGATCAAACAAACTTCATTAGAATTTAATATGGAAATTTTGCAAAAAATATCAAAAAGGTTTTAAAACAGTTGGTCAAATAGTATCATAGATCACAGTGAAATAACACTTATTCACTTAACCAAGGCGACAATAAGTAAAGACAATGAAAGTTGCTCAGTTGTGTCCAGCTCTTTGCGACTCCATGGACTATACAGTCCATGGAATTCTCCAGGCCAGAATACTGGAGTGGGTAGCCGTTCCCTTCTCTAGGGGATCTTCCCAATCCAGGGATTGAACCTAGGTCTTGCACATTGCAGGCAGATTTTTTTTTTTCAAAATGTAACCACATTTTATTTATCCATCCATTTGTTGATAGATATTTGGGTTGCTTTCACCCTTTGCCTATTGTGAATTTTTTAAAATTTTCATTTTATTTTCATTTTTTTACTTTACAATATTGTATTGGTTTTGCCATACATCAACATGAATCCACCACAGGTATACATGTGTTCCGCATCCTGAACCCCCTTCCCTCATCCCTCCCCATAGCATCCCTCTGGGTCTTCTCAGTGCACCAGCCCCAAGCATCCAGTATCATGCATCAAGCCTGGACTGGCGATTCATTTCATATATGATATTATAAATGTTTCAATGCCATTCTCCCAAATCATCCCACCCTCTCCCTCTCCCACAGAGTCCAAAAGTCTGTTCTATACATCTGTGTCTCTTTTGCTGTCTCACATACAGGGTTATCATTACCATCTTTTTAAATTCCATTTTTATGCATTAGTATACTGTATTGATATTTTTCTTTCTGGTTACTTCACTCTGTATAATCGGCTCCAGTTTCATCCACCTCATTAGAACTGATTCAAATGTATTCTTTTTAATGGCTGAGTAATACTCCATTGTGTATATGTACCACAGCTTTCTTATCCAATCATCTGCTGGCCACTGGGGAAGCCCAAGGTGACAATAAAATATTTCAAAGGCAAATACTTAACAGATTGCTTAAAAGGTAAAGAAACTAAAAATCTGTTATCAAAGCAGCCCAACATTTTAAGAAATCTTATCCTCATAACAGAGAGAAAAGTTAAATTCAAGTCTTTCATCAGTTCACTTTTAAAATTCACTTAACTAAATTTATTCTAAACTTACCCAATTCTGACCATGCACATAACGCTTTTCTCAGAATTTCTTTTCCACAGTCTTTCCTCGCTTTCGGTATCCATGTTGGTTTGTCCCTTAGTTTTTCCATCTAGAAACAATCAGTTCTAGGACAAAAATTGCTTTCTTTTCCCTTAACAAAATACAACTTCATTCCTCTTACCATCTTTTAGTGAAAACACACATCCCACTTTCCTACTGTATAATGAAATGCTTCCCTTATTATTTCTAGTAGCTTTAAGTATATTTTTAAGTTAGACTCCTCAACTCTTAAAAACTTTAATTTCTATTGAAGACTAAGAATTAGCCAATTATTAATTAACTTTTATATTTGCATTCTGTAGACAGGCATCATAAATACCAACAACAATTTCTAAAAATATGTGCTTTCATATAGAAAATATCTCAGTATAGCACCAAACATATTTACTGATAGTTCTAAATACCTTTATTTTTTTCTGTAAAGGAACACTAATGTTCAGTAATTAGTTTCAATATTTTATTTTGTTCTGGAATGACACAGCTATTCAATCAACTTTCATTATATAACTTAATTTAGTACAACTCTAAAATTTTAAGTTACTAAATATCTGGAGTAATTATTCTTAAGTAGACATTCCTAAAATAGTTATTCCCAAAGAGTTCACCCAAAAGCTCTTATTTCATTTACATTAATTTAGTTATAAAATTTTCATCATTCCAAGTCATTTTTCTTGCTTACAACATACAACAACAAACATAAGATCTTATTTGACTTCTATTAAACCTAGGTACAATAAAGGTGTTATACTTAATGTTGACTCTAAAGACATGTCTATATTAATTAAATCAATAAACTTTAACTCCAGGTATTAATTTAAATACTGACTATTTCCCAGTTCATATGAACCTGAAATTCATCCTGGCCAGTTCTTCTTTTATATTTCTGAGAATTTATATAAGCACTTGATTTCCTTTAAACCAATTAAATAGAGCTTATTTACAAATTGGGGCTTCCTAGGTGACTCAGTGGTAAAGAATCTCCCTGCCAATGCAGAAGCCCCAGAAGACGGGGATTTGATTCCTGGGTCGGAAAGATCCCTGGAGGAGGAAATGGCAGCCACTCCAGTGGACAGAGGAGTGGGGTGGCTACAGTCCATAGCGTCACAGAGTCGGACACAGCCAAAGCGACTTAGCATAGCACAGCACCCAAAGGTAAAGACATAGTTACACATGTAAATACATAGACCGACACAACCAGAGATTTCATAGCTTCATTTTCTAAACTTAGTCATGAATCAGGTATTACAAAATAAAGCTCACTAGTTTATAACAATTGGAATAAGTTAACTTTAAAAGATCTTTCTCTCCCCCCACCCCATTCTCAGGAATTAGAGAAGGTATGAATAAGGTATGAATAAGTGTTCCTGAGGGCACTGGTCTCAAGGTACAGGGAGAAAAAGGCAAGTTTTCTTAGAAATATCTATTCCCTCAATTTCAGAATTCTGAGAAGATTCCTTTTTTTCAAGCTAACTTTCTCTAACAACTGTGTATGCAATAAAAATGCCCATTTTGGCTATTTTGAGGGCAAATTTTTCCTTTAATTCTCTATTATGTAGGCACTGGCAAGTGTGCTTTGTAAATATATAACCCACTCCAGTACTTTTGCCTGGAAAATCCCATGGACAGAGGAGCCTGGTGGACTGCAGTCCATGGGTCGCTAGAGTCAGGCACGACTGAGCGACTTCACTTTCACTTTTCACTTTCATGCATTGGAGAAGGAAATGGCAACCCACTCCAGTGTTCTTTCCTGGAGAATCCCAGGGATGGGGGAGCCTGGTGGGCTGCCGTCTATGGGGTCGCACAGCGTCGGACACGACTGAAGTGACTTAGCAAAGTGGAAGCAGTGGCAGATTTTATTTTCTTGGGTTCCAAAATCACTGTGGATGGTAACTGTAACCAGGAAATTAAAAGACGCTTGTTCCTTGGAAGAAAAGCTATGACAAATCTAGACAGCATATTAAAAAGCAGAGACATCACTTTGCCAACAAAGATCCATATAGTCAAAGCTGTGGTTTTTCCAGTAGTCATATATGGATGTGAGAGTTGAAACATAAAGCAGGCCAAACACCAAAGAATTGATGCTTTCAAATTGTAGTGCTGGAGAAAACTCTTGAGAATCCCTTGTACCTACCGCAAGGAGATCAAACCAGTCAGTCCTAAAGGAAACCAACTCTAAATATTCATTGGAAGAACTGTTGCTCAAGCTGAAGCTCCAATACTTTGGCTACCTGATGTGGAGAGCCAGCTTGTTGGAAAAGACCCTGATGCTGGGAAAGATTGAAGGCAAAAGGAGAAGGGGGTGGCAGAGGATAAGATGGTTAGGTAGCATCACCAACTCAATGGACATGAATTTGAGCAAACTCCAGGAGATAATAGAGTACAGAGGAGTCTGGTGTGCTACAGTCCATGGGGTCACAAGGAGTTGGACATAACTTAGCAATTGAACAACAACAAAGGTACATAAAATTGGCGAGGGTGTTAGAGACTGACTTTCCAATGCCCCTTACTTCTCTATCTCCCATTCTAACATTGAATTTGTCAGAGATAAAATTATATTGATGAAACTGTATGATTGGCCAGTGTGCTGCTTGTGAGCTTAACTCCTCTAAGTATCTCCCTAGAGTCATTTCGGCCTCTTATGTGGCTTGGTTCTCCTGGTCTAAGACTACCATGGGGTTTGGATCATGGAATGACCAATTCTTGTACATGATCCCCCGATGAGCAAGTCTTTTAATTAATAAATAGGTTTTCCTATGGGACCACTGCATGGTATTAGGGCTCCACCACTCCCATAAATTTCTCAGTTGCCTTAAAAGTCATAACCAACCTGGAGGAGTCTTGTCCCTCTTGTTCAGAGCAAAGCTCTCATGTAATATCTTTTTTTAATCCCCACAAATTCTGCTGAGGCAGCCAGATAAAAGGAAAGTGTCAAATCAGCCACTTACCTACCCACTCAGCCCAGACTTCTCAGACTCTTTCAACTGAGAAAACCATGGCATCTTTCAACCAGGTCCTCCTGCCCCAGTATCTTAGTTTCCTAAGAGCTTTTTGTTATATAGCTGTTGAGAGCTATTGTTAAATGGCTCTAACAACTTGATACAAAGCAGCAAGACCAGAGGTACTCTGTGTCACAGTGGGATTTGTGCTAGTGGGTGACCACAGCCTCAGCAGAGATGGGACTCATTTGGGATTGGGTTCAGCCCCAAACTTCTGTTCTCCAGCCCTGCCACCTCAGGTTACCCTAGTGGCTGCTCAGAGGTAGATTCATAAAACTGGTTACAAATAGGTATACTACAGCACAGTTCCTAAAATTAGAAAGAGATTGGGGTAAGTAAACAATGTGACTCCCACATGATAGAGTGCCAGTCATCCTCCAAAAATCAGGTTGAGGAAGACTAGCCACTGACATGTGTAAAATGTTCAGATTATATTGCTCAGAGAAAAGTAGCAATGTACAAAACAGAAGTTGCTCAATTATTCTATTTCTCTTCAAGAGTCACCTAATTTTATATTTGTGAAAAGATTTTGAATTATAAGAATGTTACCTTTGAATGAAGAGATTATGGGTGGTTTTATTCTCTGTGTGTGTGTGTGTTGTGTCTTTCCCACATGACTATAGGGTATGGGCTAAAAGCTTAGATTTTAGATTGGAATTTATCCCTGGCTTTGCCACTGGGTACGTTCTCTGAATTATTTACCTCTCAAGCATCATTCTCTTGACTTCTATAATGTGCCAGTAACAATAACTACAGCATAGAATTATTTCCAATGTTCATGAGGTATTGTGTATCTGGCACACAATAAGTATTTTAAAATATTTTTCAAAAATATTGATCATATTTTATGCAGGAGGAAACACTGTCAAAGGAGGGAGAGGGAGAAGGAAGGAGGGGGAAAGGAAGGAGAGGAGAAGCTGTTGACTCTGTAAAGCTGTCCTAAGACCCTAGTCAACAGAGGGGCCTTGTGGGGGGCCTCGGAGTTGGACTCCCACAGGGCCAGAGCAGACTTCTCTCCTCAGCAGATTTCTGCTTGGGATGTGTGGCCTAAAGAGCTAATCCCCCTTCTCCATCCCCTAGTCTCCCATTTATATCCTAGAGAGCTTCTCAGATGATGACGCCAGTGCTTATAAATACTGGATGAGAATGAGTTAAAACTACCAGTAGGGGCTAAATCTCTCCTGTGGTTCTGAGAAGGAGGTGTTCAGAGACATGATTTAACTAACTCATCCTGATAGGCTTGAAAATGGGCCTGTGCTTCCACATGAAGCCAGACTATGTTTTCCCCAAGGAGCTCACACCAGTGAGTCCCCACACACTGTACTGAGCCGCAGCCCTTGATGTGAAGCTGCTACATTCAACAAAGAGGCTGAGGAATGAATCTAATTATTCATAAAGCAAAGCTGATGAGAAGGCAACCTGTGAAAATGGAGAGCCTATACAACTTCATTCCTTGAACTGTGTTTCCTGTGAGTGTACCTAAATAAGATGGCTCACGCCTTGGTTTGTGAACAGAGTTTATTGAAAAAGCTTCTTAGCACCTTTACTCTGGTTTTTATTTTTCCTTGAATGCAAATTATGTTTATCTTTAAAATTAGCCTTCTCTAAAAAGACTACTTCTTTTTTTCTTTTGCTATCGAGACAAGTCAACATTATTATGGTTCAGTTTTGAAAAACAGACTGTCCTGTATGCTATTGGGAAAACCACAGCAAGTTCCAAGGAACTTACTTGGAACAATTTTTGAGGCTTCTAGCATAATTAGTAATGACAAAACTTATTCATAAACTGAGTAGAATTTTACATGATTAGTCTTAAGATTATAAAATAACTCAATAACATTTTGAAAGTAATATGTGGTTAATTAAGTTTCTGAGTTTCATTTGAATTTCTGAGTTTTGATATTCATCTTATTTGAAGACTCAGCTAGAAATTTATTTTCTGATTGGCTGTTACTGAGACCACACTTGGGGAAAAATATCTTTCTTTGGAACTGCCCATAGCTCAAAAGTTATATGCAGTCAATACACAGTGGTTGACCACTATTAAGGAATCAACAGAAGTTGAGGTCTTGACCCTTGAAATCTCAGGACAGTGTTGAACTATGATGAATTTTCTGGAGAAGGAAATGGCAAACCACTCCAGCTTTCTTGCCTGTGAAATTCCACGGCTAGAGAAGCCTGGCAGGCTACAGTCCATGGAATCACGAAAGAGTTGGACACAACTTAGAGACTACACAACAACATGCTGAGTTTTCAATAGCCCATTCTGCAGAAGGAAGTGACACTCCCTTCCAATACTTTAATCCCTACTAGCAGGTGGAAACCACACCCTGGTTTTACTTATCCTCTCAATGTTCTTTAAACCCATGGTTCTGTAAGAGATGTGTGTGTCTGCAGTCATTTAAAGCCAACACTTGACAGGGTGAATCTGTTCTAGCTAGCAAAAGTATCCAGTAAGGTTTTCCCATGTTTGAATTTTCATCAGTGTCTAATCTATGTCACTTCCTCTGCAACTTAATTAGATGCTGCTGTTCTACCTCCTAGTTGTTCCCATGTATGTCTCCTGTTTCCATGATCAGGAATCAAACTTTCCCAGATCACCTCTGCCACGTTCTGAGTACTCTGGAGTAGCTTAAGTGACTACTGATGGACTTCCTCTGCCCGGTACATCACCATGTTAAACTCCAGGTTAGGGGTGCGGAGTGTAGCCCTTATTTCCCGTGCTGTCATAAAGAATAGCTTCAGGAGCATTTTCTCTCTCCCAAGACATTCCATGCCCAACTAGAGGCTGACACAGACCCACCGTATCAAGTAAAATGTGCGTATATTTAATCTCAAATGGAAAACATACTCATTCTAAATATGTTGTGAAACTTGGAAAATGATCTAGAAAGTTTGAAAGCTTTAAGGAACAGAGAAAAGCTCCTCCTGTGCCTCTTCAGTTACATTATGATCAGAAAATGGAAATACCAGCTGATGTCCAAAAAAAATTATGGTTTTGGAAGAACTTATGTATTAGCTTTACAATCCAGGAAGTACATGGTTTATGAATAGATATTTCAGTGTTTCAATTTAAAAAGCAAAAATTCTATTGAATCTTTAATACAGGAGTTTTAGGATACCTTTTTAGTCAGTGATGCCTTGGGCAGAGAAACCAAAGAACTGTGACACGTGCACCTGCCTTTTGATTTTGTGGGTGGCGGAGAGGCCTCTGAAGAAGATGCAGAATGGATAGAAGACGACCCGCCCACAGTTCCTCAAACTCCATGTCCTTCTTCCGTCATCCTTTCCACCGTGCCCTGACCTGGAAGGCAGAGGATTGGTGAACTGAGTTGAATTCCCTGGTGTGTACATAGAACTGCCAGTGCTCAGTAAATATTTACTGACTTGAACATACAGACAAGACTGGATTTTAGCTCTCCTAAACTGAGAGTGGGCTTTTGTGACAATAAACATCTCTTCCTGAATTATGTATTTCTTTGCACTCTAATTCAGCTCTAAACTCTACATCCTAATGTATACCCTTCATCTTCATGGCTGCAGTTAAAAATCCACCTCATTTTATTTGCCCTTTAGGAGAAACAGAATGTCATCCATTTCTAGATTCCAGACAAAAGTTGTACACACTCTAGGTCTGCTTCTCTAACTGATTTGGTCACAAACTCTTTAAACTGCCTTTTCCCACCTTTATCAGCCTGAGCCTAACCAAGCCCTTCAATCCTTCCCCCAGTCTTGACAGTCTCGTAACTCACCAGTGGGCACCTGGCTTTGTGTTCAGTGTGTGCAGTTCTATTAGCAAGCTGTCTGGCAGCCTCAGAGGCATTCTTTCCTTGTTTTTACTCTTTTGGGACTCTGTTCAGTTACTCTGGCTTGAGAAGCCATTTTTGTCACATTCATTTTGATTCCTTGCTGAGTGGAAGAGTGGAGAGTGAGATTTTAAGGAGCTAAAGAAAAAGTGATGGGACACAGACTCACCAGTAATGAAAAGCTGCTTATAATCACCAGGAGGTGGGATATGTATTAAACTGTTGGTGGCAAGAAAGCCTCCAGATTAAAGGTAATACTAGGATTTACTAAAAGACACTTCACTTATCAAACCATTTACCTTAAAGAAAAAAAGCCTTAGGTACTTAGGTATATTTGCAATATTATTGTACTGGGTTGGCAAAAAATTTTGTTCGGGTTTTTCCATATGCTCTTACAGAAAAACTTGAATGAACTTTTTGGCCAACTCACTGGTTAATAGTAGCGGCAACTAACAATCGGCTGTTGTTCTAAGTGTGTGTGTTATGTGTGCTAAGTTGCTTCAGTCATATCTGCCTTTTTGTGACCCTATGGACTGTAGCCCACCAGGCTCCTCTGTCCAGGGGATTCTCCAGGCAAGAATACTGGAGTAGGTTGTCATGACCTCCTTCTGGGGATCTTACCAACCCAAGGATCGAACCTCCATCTCTTATGTTTCCTGCATTGGCAGGCAGGTTCTTTATGATTAGCACCACCTGGGAAATCCTAAGTGCTTCACCTGTATTCTCACTTAACACTAAGGCGTTTTTATTGTCACTTTGCAGATAAGGAAACTGAAACAGGGAAAGGCAAAATAACGTGCCTGAGTTCTCAAGTTCAGTTCAGTCGCTCAGCCGCGTCCAACTCTTTGTGACCCCATGAATCGCAGCACGCCAGGCCTCCCGGTCCATCACCAACTCTCGAAGTTCACTCAAACTCATGTGCATCAAGTCAGTGATCCCATCCAGCCATCTCATCCTCTGTCATCCCCTTCTCCTCCTGCCCTAATCCCTCCCAGCATCAGGGTGTTTTCCAATGAGTCAACTCTTCGTATCAGGTGGCCAGAGTACTGGAGTTTCAGCTTTAGCATTAGTTCTTCCAATGAACACCCAAGACTGATCTCCTTTAGGATGGACTGGTTGGATCTCCTTGCACTCCAAGGGCCTCTCAAGAGTCTTCTCCAACACCACAGTTCAAAAGCATCAATTCTTCAGTGCTCAGCTTTCTTCACAGTCCAATTCTCACATCCATACATGACTACAGGAAAAACCATAGCCTTGACTAGATGGACCTTTGTTGGCAAAGTAATGTCTCTGCTTTTGAATAGGTTGGTCATAACTTTCCTTCCAAGGAGTAAGCATCTTTTAATTTCATGGCTGCAATCACCATCTGCAGTGATTTTGGAGCCCAAAAAATAAAGTCTGACACTGTTTCTACTGTTTCCCCATCTATTTCCCATGAAGTGATGAGACCAGAAGCCATGATCTTCGTTTTCTGAATGTTGAGCTTTCAGCCAACTTTTTCCCTCTCCTCTTTCACTTTCATCAAGAGGCTTTTTAGTTCCTCTTCACTTTTTGCCATAAGGGTGGTGTCATCTGCATATCTGAGGTTATTGATATTTCTCCCGGCAATCTTGATTCCAGCTTGTTCTTCTTCCAGCCCAGCATTTCTCATAATGTACTCTGCATAGAAGTTAAATAAGCAGAGTGACAATATACAGCCTTGACGTCCTCCTTTTCCTATTTGGAACCAGTCTGTTGTTCCATGTCCAGTTCTAACTGTTGCTTCCTGATCTGTATACAGCTTTCTCAAGGGGCAGGTCAGGTGGTCTGGTATTCCCATCTCTCTCAGAATTTTCCACAGTTTATTGTGATCCACACAGTCAAAGGCTTGGGCATAGTCAAGAAAGCAGAAATAGATATTTTTCTGGAACTCTCTTGCTTTTTCAAAGATCCATTGGCTTTTGGCAATTTGATCTCTGGTTCCTCTGCATTTTCTGAAACCAGCTTGAACATCTGGAAGTTCATGTTCACATATTGCTGAAGCCTGGCTTGGAGAATTTTGAGCATTACTTTACTAGAGTGTGAGATGAGTGCAATTGTGCAGTGGTTTGAGCATTCTTTTCCATTGCCTTTCTTTGGGATTGGAATGAAAACTGACCTTTTCCAGTCCTGTGGCCACTGCGAAGTTTTCCAAATTTGTGGCATATTGAGTGCAGTACTTTCACAGCATCATCTTTCAGGATTTGAAGGAGCTCCGCTGGAATGCCATCACCTCCACTAGCTTTGTTCGTAGTGATGTTTTCTAAGGCCCACTTGACCTCACATTCCAGGATGTCTCACTCTAGATGAGTGATCACACCATCGTGATTATCTGGGTCATGAAGATCTTTTTTGTACAGCTCTTCTGTGTATTCCTGCCAGCTCTTCTTAATATCTTCTGCTTCTGTTAGGTCCATACCATTTCTGTTGTTTATTGTGCCCATCTTTGCATGAAATGTTCCCTTGGTACCTCTAATTTTCTTGAAGAGATCTCTAGTCTTTCCCATTCTGTTGTTTTCCTCTATTTCTTTGCACTGATCGCTGAGGGAGACTTTCTTATCTCTCCTTGCTGTTCCTTGGAACTCTACATTCAGATGCTTATATCTTTCCTTTTCTCCTTTGCTTTTCGCTTCTCTTTTTTCACAGCTATTTGTAAGGCCTCCTCAGACAGCCATTTTGCTTTTTTGCATTTCTGTTCCATGGGGATGGTCCTGATCCCTGTCTCCTGTACAATGTCATGAACTTCTGTCCATAGTTCATCAGGCACTCTATCTATCAGATCTAGTCCCTTAAATCTATTTGTCACTTCCAGTGTATAATCATAACGGATTTGATTTAGGTCTTACCTGAATGGTCTAGTGGTTTTACATACTTTCTTCAATTTGAGTCTGAATTTGGCAATAAGGAGTTCATGATCTAAGCCACAGTCAGCTCCCGGTCTTGTTCTGACTGTATAGAGCTTCTCCATCTTTGGCTGCAAAGAATATAATCAATCTGATTTTGGTGTTGCCGTCTGGTGATGTCCATGTGTAGAGTCTTCTCTTGTGTTGTTTGAAGAGGGTGTTTGCTATGACCAGTGTGTTCTCTTGGCAGAACTCTATTAGCCTTTGCCCTGCTTCATTCAGTATGCCAAGACCAAATTTACCTGTTACTCCAGGTGTTTCTTGACTTCCTACTTTTGCATTCCAACCCCCTATCATGAAAAGGACATCTTTTTGGGGTATTAGCTCTAAAAGGTCTTGTAGGTCTTCATAGAACCGTTAACTTCAGCTCTTCAGCGTTACTGATTGGGGCATAGGCTTGGATCACCATAATATTGAATGGTTTGACTTGGAGACAAACAGAGATCATTCTGTTGTTTTTGAGGTTGCATCTAAGTACTGCATTTTGGACTGTTTTGTTGACCATGATGGCTACTCCATCAGTGATAAAAGATATCTATTGTGCCTGTTCTTGGCAGAAATTTTCGCTCCATGCACATGATTTTAGTTAATATTATTGGATCTTTATAAATTCATATATGGCAGAGACCTAAAAAATTACAAAAACATCCATCTTCTTCTGTTTATTAGCTCCTATGCCTCCTAAATTAAATAAAATGAAGTTAAATGGAAAAAAGATCTAAGAAATCTGATTGCAGTACTATAATGCATAAAAAATAGCTATTTTATAATATCTATAATCTTTTGAAATTTGGCAAACATGGTTGTTTATTCTTAACAAGACAAGCTGAAGCATGAAGGCTGGTGCCATTCCTGGATCCCAGGTAAAAGGGCTTGTCATAAGGAAAAAAAGACAGACACATTTTAATCTACCTCTAGGGCTTTCAGAAAGTTGCTTTCTCCATCATCCATTTATTTATTTTTTCTTCTTTTAACAAATATTTATCGTGCTCTTATAGTATACCACTGATGAAACAGTGATGGATATGATTTGATCTGATTTGGATTTTTAAAAACATCATTTTGGCTGTTGTTGAGGCAGGGAAACAAGTTAGTGGGGCTGTTGGATTACCCACAGCAAGAGATAAAGTGGTCTGGACTAATGAAGGTAGAAAGAAATAAACATATTCAACGTATTATTTTGTCTATACAGCTGGAAGACCTTGATTAGGCATTGGCTGTGGGAATGGATGAGATGGTTGGATGGCATCACTGACTCGATGGACATGAGTCTGAGCAAGCTCCAGGAGTTCGTGATGGACAGGGAAGCCTGGCATGCTACAGTCCATGAGGTCACCAAGATTCAGACATGAGTGAGCGACTGAACTGAACTGTGGGAATGGAGTTGAGGGAAAGGGAGAAATGAAGATTGACCCTGAGGGTTTTAGTCTGAGAAACTGAATGGAAGGTATCATTGTTTAATGAGATGAGAAAGCTAATAGAAGGAATAAGCGTGGCATTTAGGGAATATAAAGACCTCTGTTTGAGGCATAGCAAACTGTTTTATGCTTATTAAAATGCAAGTAGAGACATTAGTTTAGGTCTGACCTCTCCTGTGAGTCTAAAGCTCAAAGAAGAGTCAAACCTACACATATGATTTGAGGAATCATCATATAAAGATAATAGCTATAGCCACAGAGCTGGAAAAGGGTTTTGTTTTGTTTTGTTTTTAACAAGAGTGACTATAGCTATACAGTGGGGCCAAGGAGCAAGTAGGAAGAATGATTGAGGTAGGAAAAAGAAGGAGAGAAAGGTTTTGCCCAACCTTGCTGAGAACCCAAGTTAACTAAGAATACAGAAGGAGCTGTTGGATTTGGCATCATATAGTTCTTTGTGAATTTAACAAGGGCAAGATAAGCCAGATTGAAGGGGTTTTAAAAAATGAGTGGTCAGGCAAAGAGGTAGAGCAAGTATTGGTAACTCATTCCAAACATTTTGCTACAAGAGAAACAAAGAAATGGAGTGCTATAGGAGGAGATAGAAACCAAACTTTTCAAAGAAACTGAAAGAATTGTCTGCTAGCATTCAATGTCCATTAGATGTTTGTCATCATAATTTTAAATTTAAATGGCTCACTATGATTGTGATTTTTTTTTTTCCAGCAACCTTTACTGTTCTAGTGAAAGCTTAAGGAGAGTAAACAGTTGAATTCATCTTAGTCTGAGATTTTACCAGGGAAATGTTACAAAAAGAGAGGTGATCATGAAAGAGAAGTTTGATAAAGAGGGAAGTAACACAGGAGTTGTGTGATGGAGAGTGAAAAAGTGGTAAGGTCAATGACTTGTTAGGCTTCCCTGATGGCTCAGCAGTAAAGAATCTGCCTGCAATGCAAGAGACAGTTTCCATCCCTGGGTCAGGAAGATCCCCTGAAGGAGGAAATGGCAACCCACTCTAGTATTCTTGCCTGGAAAATCCCATGGACAAAGAGTCTGGCTGTAGGGTAGCAAAGAATCAGACACGGCTGAGTGACAGCATGCACGCATGCAATGACTTGTAAATCTGGATGAGGGCAAAGCAGTGGCAGGAAGTGGAAGGGTGGGCTATGCAAATGAGCTGAAAAGAAGAAGAATTTAGAAACTGAGTCTGAAAATCATTTTAAATGCACAGTTACAGGTAATAATAAGGTCTAGGGGAGTGGGTTATTAGAGGGGAAAAAAAAGGAAAAGATCAATGGAAGTATGAGGGCAAAGTAGCTGAAGCCTGAATGAGTTAATCTTGTGATTGTTGAAATATGTGACAATACTGCAGGAATAGAAAAAACAACTAACTAGAGCCTTTAGTGAATGACAGAAGCAGGCAGTTGAGAAAGGAAAATAGCAAGCAGTGGTAATGGGGGATATAGCCAAATACCATGAGTTTCAGTATAGCTTGGGATATTGAAATATGAAAGAAAAATAGCTTGGAAGTAACAAAGGAGAGTAAGGAGCATACCTACTTCACTTTCTAGTCCTGAGGTACTGGAAATACAAAAGATAAAATAGCTTTCCAATAATTGGACTGCAAAAGAATTAATTGCCTTAGAATCGCTGAGAAGGACTTTGAGAGATTGGCTTGTTTCAGACTTATCTTACTGCAGAGAATTATAAAATATGGATAAAAATGCAATCACAGAAAAGAAAGCTATTAGAATGTAATAGAGCAATTCAGAGAACTTTTAAATACCCTGAGACAAACAAAAATGGAAATGTAACACACCAAAAATTATAAAATGCTGCAAAAGCGGTTCTAAGAGTGAAGTTTATAGTGATAAATGCCTACCTCAAGAAAAAAGATGTCTCAAGTAACCTAACTGTACATCTCAAGGAACTAGAAGAAGAACTAATGAAGACCAAAGTTATTAGAAGAAAGGGAATAAATACTAGACCAGAAATAAATAAAATAGAGGGTTAAAAGACAATAGAAAACAATGAACCTAAAAGCTGGTTCTTCAAAAAGATATGCAAAGGTGACAAATATTTAGCTTGACTCACCAAAAAAGAGAGTGAGAGGAGATTCAAATTAAATCAGAAATGAAAGAAGAGCTATTATGACCAATACCACATTTTATTGGCCTAAAAACTACCATGTAGATCAATGGAACAGAGTAGAAGACTCAAAACTAAGCCCACACATAGGTGGTCAGTTCATTTATGACAAGGAGACCAAGAATATACAGTGGGGAAGAAAGCCTTTTCAATGAATGGTGTTGGTAAAATTGGACAGCCACATGCAAAAGATAAGGGCTTCCCTGGTGGCTCAGTGGTAACGAATCCACTTGCAATACAGGAATTGCAGGAGACTCGGGTTCGATCCCTGAGTTGGGAAGATCACCTGGAGGAGGGAAGGACAACCCACTCCAGTATTCTCGCCGGAATAAACCCAGGTCAGAGGAGCCGGGGGGGCTACAGTCCACAGGGTTGAAAAGAGTCAGACATTACTGAAGCGACAGCATGCACACACTCGTGTACAACGGCCACATTTCCTTTTGCACAGCCAATTTTTCTCTTTTAGTTACTGACTCTATTCAGTTCAGTCGCTCAGGCGTGTCTGACTCTTTGCGACCCCATGAGTCACAGCACGCCAGGCCTCCCTGTCCGTCACCAACTCCCGGAGTTCACTCAGACTCACGTCCATCGAGTCATTGATGCCATCCAGCCATCTCATCCTCTGTTGTCCATATTTCTTCTTGCTATTCTTTGGAATTCTGCATTCAGATGTTTATATCTTTCCTTTTCTCCTTTGCTTTTCGCTTCTCTTCTTTTCACAGCTATTTGTAAGACCTCCCCAGACAGCCATTTTGTTTTTTTGCATTTTTTTTCCATGGGGATGGTCCTGATCCCTGTGTCCTGTACAATGTCACAAACCTCTGTCCATAGTTCATCAGTTCATCTGATAGTTTATCAGATCTAGTCCCTTAAATCTATTTCTCACTTCCACAGTATAATCATAAGGGATTTGATTTATGTGATACCTGAATGGTCTAGTGGTTTTCCCTACTTTCTTCAATTTAAATTTGAATTTGGCAATAAGGAGCTCATGATCTGAGCCACAGTCAGCTCCTGGTCTTGTTTTTGCTGACTGTATAGAGTTTCTCCATCTTTGGCTACAAAGAATATAATCAATCTGATTTCGGTTTGAATTATAAGTGATACTAATTTCATTCCCTTTTCTGTGTGCAAATCATACTCAGGGATAACAGCAGTCTTGTTAAAAACACTGATTTGTAACTTAACATTCATTTTAGATGGCCTGTACAAATGGACTTGTCTCTAAATGTGTTGGCAGTATTGAAGCAAGGAAAGGTTAAAGGATTTGCTCGCTGAGAAAAAAAAAACGTTATCATCATTGGTGCCAAAAATAGAAGTTCTGATTTCCAGTCCTATGATCTCAACAGAAGACAGAAATGTTCAGTTTATCTGACTGATATAAAACACAACTTCTCTGAACACTCTATTATTTTGAACTACTGTGTAAGTATTGCATGCAATTACAAGTTTTGGGAAATAGGTACTGTTAATTTTATCATTTGTAGTAGCAAATAGAAAGGATGGAGCTGAGTATTTACCCACAGTGATGCTAACAGCCTTCAGAGTCATTACAGATGATTTGTAAGGGTCTGTTTAGATATCTGTAAGATCAACGACCCATTAGTGCAATTAGAGTCTAAAATGGTTCCTGCCACAAAGACCCTGTTCTTGCCACCAGAAAGTGACATGTTGATGCTATAAACACTCTTCACATTGTTTAAAATGTGTCTTCTCTCTGAAAAAGCTGCAAGAATAGAACTATAACTGTAGTTTACAAATTCTGTTTCTCATGGCTTTTGCAATTTCCTGTGATAAAATGATATTAATAGATTAGGTTCTCCAAAAACCTCTATCAAATGAAGATACATGTTACTATTTTTATCAGTTTAAAAATCTTCATGGTATCTGTCTTTCCCATATCTAACTGATACAGAGTCTCACATAGTCTCATATTCCTACCATGCATACATGTTCAACTTTACATAATTCCATATAATCTACACCAAGGAAAACATTAATTACTTGCTACATAACTATGTATGGATTCATAGAATTGAAGGGACCTTAAGTCAGATGAACTAGTCATGTAGTATTTCTCAACTGATACCATCACCCTTTATTAGGGAGTTTTCTTCATTTTTTGAGGAGTGAGGTGGGGGGACATATCATGGACCCTTTTGAGAGTCTAATGAAGTATATGGTGTTATCCCAAGAAAAACAGATGTGTAAATGTTCATGCCATTGTTTTGCCTTTAACATTGAATCACTTCACAAACGAAACTATAACTCTTTTTTTTTGTAAAAATTAATCATTTCCTGGAAAATATAATTCCAAATTAAACAATTCATATAAAATAGGAAAACTTTGCGTCTACTTAAAGTATGCTTCAGTAAGAAGGCTGCTTTATTTGTTTAGAAAAAGGGAAAATTTGGACTGATCTTTTACAAATATTTAGGTCATTTTTAATTTCTGATCCATTGGTGTTTGTTCTCATAGCAATAAAGTGCTCAAAGCTGCAGTTCAGATCAGTTTCAACAGCAATGGGTTAAATTCTTCATCAGGCAGAGGTAGGACTTCTGTTGACACCTGAGCTTTCTCTAACACACTTCAGGTTCAATCAGGTTCTAGCAAAGCCTTTATCCTCAGGTCAAACGATGTTATTTTTGGAAAGGCTGGCATCAGCAACGAGGCCTCTGTCAGCAAAGAATGACATTTGAAGCCTTTTTTCATTTAAATCATCTAAGCAGAAATAACCTTTAAAAGAGTTTTGCAGGCGTTCCAGTTGTTGCAGGTCTTCCCTGTGGATACACTGACAAGGCTTTCTCCTTCTCAATTCCCTTCCCCTCACAGACACCCTTTTAGCACTGGAAACGTCATGAATTTTCAGGTCGAAATCTCTCCCACCAAAATGGCAGCTGTTTCCAACAGTAACCACAATAAGATCAGCAAACCTGGAATATAGGGACTACAACCTCCTTCTTATGCCCTAATATCACTACAAGAAAATCCAGCCATGAATGAGCGTCTCTTGCTAAGATATAGCAATCCTTTACTTAGAAAAACAAACATGGAAATTTCTGACCCAAGTTCAACCAAGCATATTAACACTTATCTTCTGGAAAGCCAAGAATCTTTTGTCAAATAAAAAGAAAACATTTTGCTCCATTCCTAAATAAAAACTTGGAAATATACATTCCAGGCTAGAGCTGTGAAATTACTGGACCACTTTCCACAGAGCAGGGAAGGCCAGGCATCTTTTAGGATAATTATCGGAGTCTGTGACACTAATTTACCCTGATGTTAAAAGAAGTAAGTCTCTACGAATAAAGTGGGAATGCCTGTCTTCACCAGAGCAAGCAAGCTGGACGCTGGACCCAGAAACTCCATATGCACTCCACGTGCACACATGGTATCAAAGAGTTTTCTCCCATTAGAAATTCTGCTTGACAAAGAAGCTTTTCACTGTTGGAACAACTGGCCTTGAAAATATCACATGGGGTATATAACACACACACATTAGGGTATCAGCATTCACGAGACAGATAAAAATCAGAACTTCACTGAAACAATCATCGTTTTCACTCATTGCATGCCAAATGGAAATGTACAGCTATTATTTTCACTGTAACTGGCTACAAAATATCAGCAAAATGTCAAAGTTCAGAATTAGGTGAAGTGAACAGAGACACTCTTTAAATTTTTTTGTTGTTTTTCTGAGCAACCCACCAGTTCAAATATTTTAGAGTACATGATTTGATCAAGCTTTTTCCAATTATCCAGTGGTTTCTTTTTGCTTGGAAATGTGTCAAGATACACTGGGAAAAATAGAAGTCTTAGTTAAATTTTAACTTTTTAAAAGCTGAGCTTTTTCTATAAAAAAATGAAAAACTCTATAATGTGTAATGTACTTTCAAGATGCTCAGAAAAAAGCTTCCTTGACTTCATGCTTTCATTGGCAGGAAACTTATCACAAAAAAATGTTTGACTTTTGTGCTCCATCATATTTAGCAATGCAAACAAAATCAAAGGAAATGTAAGGGCAACCAAGCTTTCTTTTCTTTGTCATCTGCTAACTTATGTTAAGTTCAATACAAACAAAAGATATGCATAAACATAATTTCAGATACATTTTTGTTAATTCTGATGAGTGTAATGCTATTCAAGATGCCATTGTATAACAAGGATGATAAATTTATACAATGAATCCATGCCACTCTATTCATATTTTAAGTAAAACTTTAAAAACATATTTTGCCATAAAATTTTTGCCAGTAAAAGGAAAGAAATAAAAATATATATAGTTGTTCTTCATCTACAACATGAAGCCTATATATGGTGTGTATTAGTCATTCAGCTGTGTCCAGGTCTTTACGACAGCATGGACTGTAGCTTGCCAGGCTCCTCAGTCCATAGGATTTTCCAGGCAAGAATGCTGGAGAGGGTTGCCATTCCCTTCTCCAGGGGATCTTCCTGACCCAGGGATCAAAACTGGATCTCCTGAACTGCAGGCAGATTCTTTACCATCTGAGCCACCAGGGTCTGTATATTACATTAAGTTAAAAACCCTTGTTCTAAAGTAACCTGAAATATGATGAAATAACCCCTGTGTTATTAACTTCTCATCATATGGCAAGGGTTGCAGATTCCTTACTGTATTTATTTATTTTAACACTCCTAGACTGTTAACATTTTACTTAAAATGTACATCCTCCTAAGAAAAAAAAATTCTACATTTATTTGGATGATTGATAACTATAGAACTATTATTCTCTATATTTGTAACTAATGTTTCTATTAAAACATATTAAAATTTTGTATTATCACTAAAACTACTAAACTTTTCACCAAAACAGGCACCATTTGTGTCCTTCCGTCTTTCCATCATAGTACACTATGCCATTATTAATATCAACCAGCCTCCCTCCTTGCCTCTCTTCCTTCATTCCTCTCACTCTCCCTTTCTCCAACTCTTCTTTCTCCTTCTGTGTGTCCTTGTTTCATCTCATCTTGTCACTACTGATGTGAGAATATGTTTTCTTAAGATAATTAGAAATCTATACACTATTATATGACCAATCATTAGCCTTCTCATAAAGGTAATTACATTTGCTGTTTGTGTTTTCATTCACACAGTAAATTAAGATGAACACAAGAACATCAAGAACAAGCACTTGTGTCATGATGCTATGACCTGTATGATTGTGGAATTAGGATGCAATGGCTCAATTTAATACATGGCAGTGGGAGTTAGATGGGGTGGGAGGTGGTGCTGGAAGGTTAGTAAGCTGTATCCTAAGGAAGAAAAAAGAAAAAAAAGAGTGTAAGAGCAAATGGGAGCTAGAAGCAAACAAAATATGACCAAATTATGAGACACCTAATGTGCATTGGTCCTTATATCAGATACCAATTTTCCGGAGTTTCAAAACAATTTATCACTGTTACTAAACATACAACCTACCTTTTAAAAATTCACTTTGTTTTATAGCAGTGAAAGGGCTGATAAAAGCTTACAGCCTTTTGCCAAGGTAAATTTGGCTTTGTAACTGTTTTAGTATCAATCAGGATAGCTGGGTATTGCTGTGGTATGATAACCCCAACGTCTTGGGGGCGTAGAGTAGCAAAGATTTATTTTTTTTGCTGAGCCGACATGTTCATTAAGAGTTGGCTAAACCTGTATTTCTCATTTTCTCACTCCGTAATCCGGGATGATTGATTATCACAGAAAACATCACTTTGTTGTTGTTCAGTCACTAAACGGTGTCCAACTCTATGCAAACCCACGAACTGCAGCACATCAAGTTTCCCTGTCCTTCACTATCTCCCAGAGTTTGCTCAAACTCATGTCCATTAGGTCACATTAAAAAGGCAAGGGGACATAGCAAATGTTGCACTGACTCAAAGGCTTCCATGAGGAAACGGCACACATAACTCCTACTCGCATTTCCTTAGCCAAAGCGGTTCCCATAACCCCATGGAGCTTAAAGGAGGATGGGGAAGTCTAACTGCATCATGGGCTAAGAAGGATAAGAGAACTACAACGTTTTTCAGTGATCCCCCATCACAGAACGATAGCTGCTATGCAGACTCGGTTTTCTTTTCTTATTCTATAGTTCTACTACATTAGAAGTTACTAACACATACCATCTGGTGATCGCCCAAGGAAGGCAGTCTTTGGTGACTATGTCATTCAGTTCTGTGTATTTGGTGCAAACAAGCAAGTGACAGGCATAACAGTGGGAGTGAGTGCTCACCACAGTCTGCATACACCAGGTCAGTAAGCACAGGACTCTGAAGAGCAGGAAGCCTAAACGCCTTAAAACTTGGAAGATAATGGTAGCAAATAGATGGCTAATTCTGTTTGTTTGTTTTTTTAATCATTTTAGTTTCAGAAAGAAATTTTTGGTATCCTGTTGCAGAAATTGGATGTCCTCTAAAAATATGACCATTCCTATTCTATTCATTTCTTACTCTGAGGCACAAAGAATACAAGTGTTGGGGGAAAGTCCATATCTTGCCAATTGAGCTATTTGAACTGCATTTGAATTATCTTAGGAAATTCTCTTATCAAAAAATCAACATTTAATAATCCTTTTATTTCAATCCTTATTTTCCCCTATATTTTAATATTTAAGTTTGGATCACTCAAGTTATTAACACAGGGATGAACTAAAACTTGAGAAAGCCACTTATAGTCACAGAAATAGTTTTTGCTGGGAATGTAAGGAGAATAATTTTATAAATTTCACCTCTCATTCTAAACTTTGTATGAACTTTGTTAGCCAGTGCCTTTCACTTTGGAAAAGAGGCATCACTCGTCACTCCATTTTTCTGTCATGTACTCCAAAATTACCTGTCCTGAATAGGTACAAGCAAATTATCAATCAGTCCTTTTAAAATCACTGAGCAAAAAAGCGCAATCAAGATAAGCATTGCCAACCACTATGTATTCTATGAATAAAGCTCTGCATGGACTGTCATTCAAGTGTAACTCATTTATTAATAGATCAGAGCTTTATTTGTTGTATATACAGATGGTCTTATTTCAGTACTGATCACAACAAAACCTTTTCAGTATTTTTTACAGACTAAATAAAATTACTTTAGCATGGGAAACATGTAATCTCTTTTAATCATCCATTTTCATAAAAAAGTTAAATTTCATTAAATTATTCTCCCCATATAATTGCTGCATATATGCCAGAGGCTGATTAAGTGGCTTTTCAGTTCAGTTCAGTCGCTGTCATGTCTGACTCTTTGCGACCCCATGAATCGCAGCACGCCAGGTCTCCCTGCCCATCACCAACTCCCAGAGTTCACTCAGACTCACGTCCATCGAGTCAGTGATGCCATCCAGCCGTCTCATCCTCGGTCGTCCCCTTCCCCTCCTGCCCCCAATCCCTCCCAGCATCAGAGTCTTTTCCAATGAGTCAACTCTTCTCATGAGGTGGCCAAAGTACTGGAGCTTCAGCTTTAGCATCATTCCTTCCAAAGAAATCCCAAGGTTGATCTCCTTCAGAATGGACTGGTTGGATCTCTTTGCAGTCCAAGCGACCCTCAAAGAGTCTTCTCCAACACCACAGTGCAAAAGCATCAATTCTTCGGCCTCAGCCTTCTTCACAGTCCAACTCTCACATCCATACATGACCATTGGAAAAACCATAGCCTTGACTAGCAGATGGACCTTTGTTGGCAAAGTAATGTCTTTGCTTTTCAATATGCTATCTAGGTTGCTTTATCTGATGGTAAAGCAAAATATGGGATTGCCTCAACATAAGATAATAATTACTAAATAAAAAGTGTTAACACTTATGTACAGGAACAAAAAAACCTACAAAAAACTGCAATAGGTTATTCTGCTTTCTTTTTAAGCATAATTTGGGTTTTACAGTCTTGTTGGCAATGGTGTGACCTGTACCTATTTTTGCTCCAGTGAATGCAACTAAGAATGATGCCTCAGACTTCCCTGGTGGCACGACAGACAGGAATCCATCTGCCAGTGCAAGAGGCATGGGTTCGGTCCCTGGCCCAGGAAAATCCACAGACCGCAGGGCAATTAAGCCTATGTGCCACAACCACTGAGCCCACACTCTAGAAGCAGCAAGCCACAACTACTAAGCCTGAAGGCCACAAATACGGAAGCCTAGAGTCTGGGCTCCACAACGAGAAGCCACCACAATGAGAAGCCTGTCTACCATAATAAAGGGCAGCTTCCACTCACTGCAACTAGAGAAAACCCACACACAGCAACAGAACCCCAACACAAGCAAAACATAAATAAATAAATTTTAAAAAAGAATGATACCTCTATAGTGCTAGTTCTTTTCCCCTCCTGTGATGACAACATTTATAACTTTCACACTGGAAAGTATTAACTAGCAAATATATCTGAAAACTCAAATAATTTAATCAGAGAGACTCTGAGTATTATTATGAATAAGAAACCCACACTTCAGTGGTTTCACTCCAGCATAACAGTCAAAACTGAAGAGACCAGGAGTAAAATTAAAGCTAATTTTCAGGTAGTTAGCATCTTACATCATACTTCTTAGTTGTACTTTTCTTTATTCACTTGTGGATTTACCTATCCATCAGCATGCATTCATACCTTATATTTTACTGAAGAACTTTCACTAGATGAGGTCACAATGTTATTATATGATTCAGAATTGTTGTATACACACTGACTACTATCATACTTCATATGGTTAACATAAAAATATTATGAAGGTAATAAAAATTCCAAACTTAAATATAAACAACGCCATGCAACTACTATAAAATGTTAGCTGAGATGAAGGGACAAAATCAAGTTTATATCTTGTATTGCCTTTAAAATTATTACTAAGGAAAGTAATGTGAATATAAACTAATTTTATTAGTGAAATTTATAAAACATAAGGTAGATAAATTATAGCATCTTTTTTCTCCCTTGTAAAACTTCTGAACTGCTTATACATCAGTTATAAATTCCAAGGACCAGTAATGGTAGCATGCTTTACCGCAGAGTTTGTAAGATGTATTTATAATATCTATTCAATGGCTCCACATTTCTTTACATTTTTCTTTTTTTTACTCGAATCTTCTCTTTCCTTAGCAAACTCTTTAAAGAAGGCGGCCTGTGTGTTTATTTTAACAGGTATCTACACTTCATTTACACCTCGAGCATCAGCTTCTCCCCTAAGCTTCAGACTTAGATGTGTACCAGACGTCTCTAGGTGGACTTCTGAAAAGAATCATCAGTTTGCTATATCCAGAAGAGAGTGCTCGTATAGTCTACTCCAAACCTCGTCCACCCCCGAGGATTCCCATCTCGTTACATCACACTGATCCAACTGTTCAGGTCCAAAGGTAAGAATCCGTTCAGACTTCCCTCATTCGTATACTCTGTATGTTAATTCCTATTGTCTTTATTCTCAAAACCACAGATATTGAATCTGACAACTCCGTACAACTTGCACTGTCGCCACCTTCATCCAGGCTGCCATGAACTGCTCATTACCTTACTACTGGTCTCTCTGTTTTTACTCTTGCACGGACCCATGTATTCTCAGCAGTCAGAAAAGCATTTTTAAAAAGCTGAGCAGGTGAGGTCAAAATGCTCCAAGGGCTTCCTATTATGCTTAGGATAGAATCCAGTGTTCTAACCATGGCCTGTGAGGCCTTGTGTTTCCTGCTCCCTAGCCCAGGGGTGGGGAAGCCTGCTGGGCTGCCATCTGGGGGTCGCACAGAGTTAGACAGGACTGAAGCGACTTAGCAGCAGCAGCAGCAGCAGCTGCCTCTAGGAAGCCTACCTTTCTTATTTCACTAAAGGCATAGCCGGCTTTTGGACTGTTGCTTCCATGGATTAAGATAATTCTTGTCTTTGGGTTTTTTCACTTGTGGTTTGCTCTGCCTGGAACACTATCCCCTCCAATACCTGTGTGATTTGTTCCATGACTTCAATTAAGTTATTTTCTGACCACTCTAACTTAAGAGAGTCCTACCCATACTCCCCTATTCCTGCTTCATTTCTCTCCATAGTGCCATTTTCTGACGTTGTATTATACACTTATTAATCATCATTCTTGCACTGGAATTTAAGTTCCGTAAAAGTAGAGACTTTACTTGGATCACAAATCAAATTCCCAGTGAGCAAAGAGATACATTTAATGGATACTATTCTTTACTTAATTCTGTAGAAAGGGGACAGAAGAAGATGAAAAGTCAGCCACTAAATCTCAGGGGAATAGCACTCTGTGAAGGAAGAAAAGAGTGTAGAGGGGACGTGGCCTTAGTCTACAGAGCAACTGAGGGAGGCCTGTGGGGTTTCTACGTATCTTATACCTTTCCCACTGAGCAGTGGATGGCTGAGAATTCACACACTTGGAGTCTTTGGTAAAATTCACAGATTAAAATTTAGAGATAGAATTATGGCTACTTCCTTAAACTGCATTCACTGTAAACACAAATTAAGTAGTTAACAACCTCACGTAGTCAAGATTTAGCACAAGCACCGTCTAAGTCAAATCCTAGTAAACTTCAAATAGTAACCTCATTGGGTGGGCATGGCTTAAATATGCAGTGAGAGAGGTTTTGTGTATCTTAATGTTAGTCACATGAGGCTTCCTACTTAGTGACAACTCAGAAACTAGCGCTGTTCAGGCAGAGAACATGCATTAACCCCAAGTATAGTCGCAAAGTGGAAGGCTGAGGACTTTCTTCATGGTACAGTGGATAAGCATCTGCCTACCAATGCGGAGATGCAGGTTCAATCCCCAGTTTGGGAAGATCCCACATGCTATGGAGCAACGAAGCCCACATGCCTCCACTGGCCAGCACACGGGAGCCTGCGAGTCACAGCCACTGAGTCTGCGTGCCGTGACTACTGGAGTCTGCACTCTCCAGGGCCCGCGAGCCACAGCTTGTGAACCCTTGTGCCACAGCTGCTGAAGTCCACATCCCCTAGAGGCAGCAAGTCACACGACTGAGCCCTTGTCTGCAACTACTGAAGCCAGCACCCTTAGGACTTATATTTCGCAACAAGAGAAGTCACTACAGTCAAGAGAAATCACTACAAGCAAGAGAAGCCCACAAACCACAGCTGGAGAGCAGAGCCCACTCTCCACAACTGAAGTCCCCCAGCAACAAAGACTCAGCGCAGCCAAAAATGAGCATATAAATAATAAATAAATAGAGCAACGAGGAAGGTTGATACAAGCATCTCTGAGAGATGCATGCCCTCTGCTGCACAGACTCTCTTGGCAGCCATTGGGTTCAACTGACTTTGGAAAGGATGACAGTACATAATTTACTATTGAGGACTTCAAGCAGGATAAATAAGGCTGGATATATGTACTTTAGGAGCTAAATAAATGAGGAAGAGGTGATGGGCTTACTGAAGAAAGCATTGTAGAGTATATACCTTAAGTGAACTATCTTATAACCAGTGAAATTCATTAATTGACTAGTCAATTTCACCACAAATTAATAAAAAATGCAAAAACTCATTTTAAACACACTTATTCTACCTTAGGCTTTTTGAAACCATTAACAGGAAAGCATTACAAAGATTTGTGGAAGAGCATATCAGCCTGTTCCCATTACTGCACTAGACAGTAATTTTCAGATAACTATAAGCTTAGTCAGTAGTGAGTTACTCTTTCAGATTTACCTGAAAAAGATTTAGTTGAGTGTTCTTTTAAGAAAACCTCAGTCCTCATTAATGATGACTACTTCTACCTGAATTTCCAGATGACTTCAAGTGACTACTAAAAAGTTTAGCTATGTGTCAGAGTCACCCACTGAAGTAGTCACTTCATGGGTACCATAAGCTCAACATTTGGTTTTACATGAATGCATAAATCCTAACTGAATCTAATTTTGGAATTTAGCAGACTAAATTATGTTTTATCATCTGTCTAAGCAGTTAAAAACAGAAAGCTTAAGATGCAGTAACATTCTTAACTAGTTCAACTGTTTGTGTGGAAAAGACATGCCTTCTATTCAAAAGGCATAGAGCAGAATATAGTTATAAAAATATGAGTCCCATACCTCTCGAATAGCAGTACAAAACTCACTCTGAAGCACTTTTTTGAGGGATTGTAGCTTGTGCACTGGTACTTCTCCAGATTCCTGTAGTTTTTCCAGTAATTCAATTGCTCTGGCAACATCTGAATGAAAAAAAAAAAAAAACAATCAAAATGGAGAGAGACATGGAGTAAACTGTATCTTATCAAAACTACCATTACTCCAATTAAACAGTGACTATGAAAAGTAAGTGGAATTTACTGCAAAACCAGAATTTACAATTCATAGTTTTTTGATCTCATCTTTTGGTAAAAGGTCATTTAAATCTGTTCCACACCATTCGTCACATAATACATCTTCCTCAGTGGTATTTCTCATATGTTATTTCTGTTACACAAATTAGTCTGAATATTCTTTTAAAAAAGAAGAGCAGGAAGCAGCTCTTTTGTATATTCTCATACCCCAATAATGAAATGAGTTCTGTCAATTTTACCCCTGAGAGGCTTTTTTTTCAGTTTTTCTTTTCTCATTTCAAATGTATCAAACCTGCATTTTTACATGTATTATTATGATGACTTGATTTATATGCATCTTTTCTACCTGTCTATAATCTCCTTGAGGGTAAGAATTTAACTGGGCTTATTCACCACTGCATCCTCAGAGTCTGGTGTACAACAGTAAATAAATATTTCATATCATATTTATAAATGAATGAATGTGCTCTCTCCATCTTACTGCCATTGTATTATTGCAGACCCTCAATATCATCTGTCCTCGTCCAACTGGAATCATTTATTCTCCTCCAGCCACTTCATATGATCCATAAAGTTATCTTCTGAAAATAAAAATCTGATCATGTACCCACCTAGCTGTCTCTTAGCACCAGAAGAGTTTTTCAACAACAATTAGCTTAAATGCTTCTCTTTCACCTGATGATATATATCAAGAAACACAGTCGTTTATAACCATAGCTTTAAAATTCCCAGAACAGTTTTGTACTGTCAAGAGAAAATGATAAGATGAAGGCCATTTTAAAAATATTTACAGTGATCTTTTCTACCTCTGTTGCTGTGGCCAATAACTCACTGAAAAGACACTGAGACATTACAGACAGAGATTTTCAATTCCTACATGATTAACTCCAGGAAGTACCCATATCCCTGCCATCAGATTATTAATTAAATAAATAATTCATCCATTCATCCATCACTTTGTATACTTGACACTAAGACTGACAAGAAGAATAAGACATGCTTCTTTTCTAAACACACAATCAGATGAGGGAAAAAAGCATAACAGTATAGTCACCCATAATAAGACTGAAAGTGAAAGTCGCTCAGTCGTGTCTGACTCTCTGCGACCCCATGGGCTATACAGTCCATGGAATTGTCTAGGCCAGAATACTGGAGTGGGTATCCTTTGCCTTCTCCAGGGGATCATCCCAACCTAGGGATTGAAGCCAGGTCTCCTGCATTGCAGGCAGATTCTTTACCAGCTGAGCCACAAGGGAAGCCCAAGAATACTGGGGTGGGTAGCCTATCCTTTCTCCAGGGGATTTTCCCGACCCAGGAATCGAACTGAGGTCTCCTGCATTGCAGGCAGATTGTTTATCAACTGAGCTATCAGGGGAACATTGCTACCACCTAAAAATTCAGGGGGGGTTGGCATAGGCTTATGTAGTTAATCAAAGACAAGAACCAAAAAGTAACTTTAATGGAGACTCCCTTGAAGTATTGCCAATTGTGGCCCAAGGAAGCACAAATCATGAAATCAGTAAGACACTGTCAGTTTCAAAAATTGTCTTTTTGTACATTAACTGAAAGTCAATATAGTCACATCCACAATCAATAAGATACCAAGCTAAGAATTGTATGCACTTCTAACTACATGAAAGTCTATCTAGATTCCAATAGGTACTTGGAACTCTCAACATGTTTAAAACTGTGCTTGTTATATTTTTTCTTGAAAGTAGCTCTTCTCTTCTTACATTCCATAGTTCTATTAATAGCATCTCCACCCAGCCTGTCTTCCAAGCTAGACCATGGCATCATCTTTACATTCACCCCCACATGTAATTAGTCAGCAAGTGCTATAGGTTCAATCTCAAAATGCCTTTTGAATGGAAACCCTGTGCTTTATTGCTTCAGGGAAGCCTTTATTATTTTTCACCTAAGGACTAGAATATCTCCTAATGTTCTTTAAATGGCTTTTCTTTCTCAGTCCGCTCTCCGCACTGCTTGTAGAGTGATAAACCTCATTATTATTCTCCCCTGAATAAAATCTATTTCTGGCTTCCTGTTGCACAGGGTGAAGTTCAGACCATTTAGGAATACATACAAAGCCCTTAACAATCAACCTCTTCTGACTCATCTCTAAAAACCTCCTCCTGCCGAATGTATACATTGATTATCCAAAGTTTTTGCTATTCTAGAACACAACACAGAACACCATGTCTCTGAGATTTTGAGCATATCATCCCCTGTTCCTGGAATGCAATAATTTACTCATCCAGTAGTGCCAGGCATGAGAGACACTGGTAATAGAGACCACCGGTTGCTTGCTCTTGCTTTCATGGCATTCACAGGTCTGAAGATCAGATACCTAATAAAGGAGGCATGCGCTATAAAAGCAGCTCTATAGGCTAGTACACGGATGTCTAACCAGGACGAGTATCATCATCCAGGAGGTCAGAGAGGAGCTCATTGTGAAAATAACAGCTAAGCGGAGCCCTAGGTAGGAGGTACAGATGAGGAAAAGGAGAAAAAAGTTCCAGGCAAACAAACACAGACTACTGAAGTTTTCTCAAGAGAGTGTGGGGCATCAAAGAACTGAGAGTTTAGTATGTTCGAAGTTGAAACCAGGTCAAGAGTTGCAAGAAATGCAGTAGAGAGAAATCACATCATGGAGGGTGTGACAGGTCATGTAGGGAAGACTTGGCCTAGATAGCCTCTCCTTAGACATGTCTTCCCTGACTCTCCAAGGCAGATTTAGTTGCTATCATATTGGTATTCCCACAGTCCTTTGTTCACTTATCCATTGTAATAACTACTACTCTCTGCTATAGCTCTTTTTGTATGTATGTCTCCCTCCTTCACCCTGCAAATACATACGATTTTTGAGAGGTCAGGAGCAGTGTATTAGTTATCATCATATCCACAGTTCAATGAAGAGTCCTTGACAAATACTGGGTGTTTATATTTGTTGAATGAATGATAGATTAGTTGATGAGACTGGAAAAGAAGGGGGTCGAGGCCTATGTCTAGGTGGACATATAACTAACTTCTCATGAGAATAAGCCTCCAGATCACTATCAGCTTTGGTCAAGACTGGGTTGGGTCTGATGTGCAGGAAGGATGAAAGCCTGAACATGTAGGCTAAAGGTTATCAAGTGACTGAACTGGAAATTCAGAAAGCTGAAAATGACTATTCAGGAGTTCTTATCTTGGGCTACACTTTAAAATTACCTGGGGAACATTTAGAAATTATTTATTTTACCCCCAGTTTCATTGAGACATAGTTGACACAGAACATTGTATTAGTTTAAGTGTACAACATAATTATTTGATATATGTATATTGCAAAATGATTGCCACAATAAGTTATTAACGCCTGAGACTCACCCCAGATGAATTAAATCAGAATATATGGCATAGTGGTTCTCAATCCTGGCTTCAGACTGGAACCACGTGGAGAGCTTTGACAATCATGGATGCCTGGGTCTCACAGAGAGATTCCAGTGTGACTGGCATAGGGTGGGGCCTCAGCAAGGCTTTTGGAAGCCTTCAAGGTGATGCCAATGGTTGATAAAAGCCATGTTTGAGAACCCCTGGTTTAGTTGGCATGGTGTTTTTATAGCCCCATGTGATTCAAATGTGCATGTTGAGAATCTCTGCTGGAAATGAATGGTTCTAAAACATGAGTGTGCCTAAGAATCACCTGGGGAAATGTATTAAAATATAGGTTCTTGACATCCACACCCCATTGCCACTTGAGGGAATTTAAAATTATTCAAGTGATTTTTTTTTTTTTTTTAGTTTTAGCTTTTATTAAAAAAATTATTAGTGCATGGTTGGTTTAAAATGTATTAGTTTCTGCTGTACAGCAAAGTGAATCAGTTACACATAAACATATATTCACTCTAAGATTCTTTTCCCATATAGGTAATTACTGAGTATTAAGTAGAGTTCCCTGTGCTATACAGTAGGTTCTTATCAGTTACCTGTTTTCTGTGGAGTAGTGTGTATATGTCAATCCCAAGAGTCAAGTGATTCTAAACTTGTTGCACAGATCCTGTTTCAAAGAGAGATGAACAAAACGATAGTTCCGGTTTCCTTTCGCCCCAGCATTCCCCAAATTCCTGCACTTTCTATTATTCTTTGACACCCTATATAACACGATACTGAATGGGATTCTTTTGAGAGTCTTGGAATGATTGATAAAAGTCCATAAATGAAAGTAAGCAGTGTCAAGTATCTACCCTATTCTGCAACAGTGCCCCTAGCAAAGGCTGCTCACCCTGACCACTGTGGAGTCGTAAAGTCAGCCTTCTCCCCAGACTTGTATAACTGTATTCATAATCTCTACGTGTGAGATTCGGTCATCAGGTTCTTTAAGATTCCAGATGATTCCTATGACCATTCAAACTTGAGAAATACAGTTCAAAAATGAGCTATCAAGGAAACTAGTCACCCTGCACTCCACCAAAAATTACTAAAATCTGGGCCAGTTCTGTTACATTATACTATAGGCCTTTTCCAGTACGTATGAAGAGGTAACTGTGAGATGAAAAAAAAAAAAGTATGAAGAATTGTTGAGTTATTAATTTTGGACAAAATACTAGGTCTTTTCTTCCTCCAATGAGCCAGCAAGGAGTGCTCCTGCAGCCACTGGGGGTCGCCTGCAGAGGGAGACAACCACTTTCCTGGCCGCACAGGTGATCTGCCTGCCTCTACCATCTGGTCAGAGGCGGAGACTGGTGAGCACTGGCACCAGAGCCAACTCACTGGCACCCACCCAAGCGAATCTAGCAATGTGAGGTCATACGGCAGTTGGTAAAAGCCAAAAGAAGCCCCAAGACTAAGAATGGCAGAGATTGGGTCCTTCCAGCCTAGGTCTGGCTGGTGCTGCAAAGATGTGGTGAGTGACAAATTTGACGTTAAAATGCAGTTTAAATGGAGTTTAAAATTAATTCTGATTCCCTTTAGCTCTATAAAAGTACCAGAAACCTGCAAGACGCAAGATCTGTAAGGAAGTCAAATAAACTTTTCAATAAGTGAAATAATTGTTCTTAAAACAACTACAATAAATTGTGTGTAGTTTATTTACGAGTCCCCTTAAGGTTCTTGCTGAGAAACTCTTACACTCATTTTAAGAAACTTTTCTACAAAATTTGGTTACTAACACAGAAGTCTGGGTTTATCAGGATAGCTCACATTGGAAGGAATATTAGAAAAGGACTGGGGAGGCTGCTTGATAAACACTAGGCAAGCAAGAAGATCTCAGTTTTTCCTGAAATGAACTCCTCCTCTCATCTACCAACTCTCAGGTTCATACCTCCATATCTATCCTATTATCTAAGCACAGTACTTGGGAATTGCCTCTGCCCCTCTTCACTCTCCTTCACACTCTGGATCCCATTAATCTCACTTGAAAAAGCAACCATAACAATAAACCTTTATTTAATGTCTATGGAGTAGGAGACATTACTAGCCAAGAGCTCTCCATCTCTTTACCTGTTGTATCCTTCGAACAACCTTGTATGCTGCATGCCTGCTAAGTCACGTCAGTCGTGTCTGACTCTTTGTGACCCCATGGACTGTAGCCCGCCAGGCTCCTCTGTCCATGGGATTCTCCAAACAAGAATACCAGAGTGGGTTTCCATGTCCTTTCCAGGGGATCTTCCAGACCCAGGAATTGAACCCTGTCTTCTATGTCTCCTGCCTTGGTAGAAGGGTTCCTTATCACTGAGCCACCTGGGAAGCCCATAACAACCTTATGTGGTAGAAAGTATCCACATTTTACAATGAGAAAATTGAGGCTTACAGTGATATTAAGTATTTCATTAACAAATAGGAGACCTGGGTTTGGAATCTGGACCTAGGTGATTCCAGATCCTGTGCCCTTTACTTTTATTCCAGTAACAGATTTTCTTTTAGAGGCTTTTTCCTTCAACATTCAATACTTTTAAAATAGCCCTCTGTCCTACAGGCTTTCTTGGTCGGAGGCTGAGCTCTTATTTTCCCTTTCTCAATAAAGATTAACCTCATTTACCAGTATATCTCTCACAAGTAATATTCAGTGATCATCAGAATTATCTGGAGAGCTTTTATTTAATTCATTTATTTATTTTGGCTTACGAGATCTTAGATCCCCGACCAGGGATTGAACCCAGGTCTTGACAATGAAAACACTGGGTTCTAACCACTGAACTTCCAGGAATTCTCTGGAGAGCTTTTAAATGAGAAGGAAGAATTTTTATCAGCCTTTGCTACCCACTGGAATCACCTGCAGGAACTGAAAATAAACAAACATACAAACAAAAACCAGATACCTAGATCCTAGCTACGTATTATTTCTGATTTCATTGTTCTCAGATATGGCCTGGGCATCAGAATCTTCAGAGCTCCCCAGTGATATAATGTGTGGTTGTGTTGAGAATCACTGATACGTCCTCTTGAGGTGCACCCTGTGGGTTCTAAAAACAATGTTACTTATAATACCAATTGCTGTCATGTATAGACTTTGGTATAGCATGAATGTTCAACATTTTCCTTCTCTGAGCACTCTGAGGTGCATAATATTATCTCCATTTTACAGGAAAGGAAACTGAGACCCATAGAGTTAAAATTACTTCTCTGGAGAAAAGAGCTAGTAAGTTGTCAAGTTAGGATTTGAATCCTGGCAGTATGCTCTAGAATCTGGACTACATTTGAGATATGGCTCAGGAAAGCATATTCTTAAAATCATTCCCAGAGCTTCTTATCCAAGCCTGTTAACAGAGATTAAGCTAATCTGATCAATAAATCTTTGCTTGGGACTGAAATCAGTGGTTCTCAAATTTTAGTCAACAACAAAAAATTAACTTTGTATCATTTATTAAAAATTAATATTTTTTTAAAAAAAAAGAGGCTGACGGGGAAGCTTTGAAATTTTCTCTTTTAGTAGTCATCTTGGGTGGTGCTGATGCAGGAAGTGGTCCACAAATGTACTTTGTAGATTAATGATAGTTTAATATGTATTCCAGAAAAAGGTGAGATAAAAACCATCATTCACTTTTATTTGCTTTAGTTAGATCATCTTATAAAATCCTCAAAAATGTGTAAAAGGATTACTTACTAGTGTCCTCATTGAATAGTTAAAGGAATATTTTTAAAAAACTCTCAGATAAGACTGAGAAAGATGAATTATCTGGCCCAAGGCTACATAGCTAGGAAATGGTAGAGTCAGGATTCAAGATCAGATGTGTCTGATTCCAGTGCCCATGCTTACTTATTTTTCTATCCTGCCATTAAAAAGGATTAGAAATAAAACAATAAAAGTATTGCAAACTTATTTTTTAAATACAGCATCATTGCAAACTGAGGCAAACAGACATAACATTGCTAAGTCCTGGAAGATAACCCTTCAATACATTACAGTATATCAATGTATTCTTGCCTTTGAGAACCTCATGAATAGTATGAAAAGGCAAAAAGACAGGATACTGAAAGATGGAACTCCCCAGGTTGGTAGGAGCCCAATATACTGCTGGAGATCAGTGGAGAAATAACTCCAGAAATAATAAATAGACAGAACAAAAGCAAAAACAACACCCAGTTGTGGATGTGACTGGTGATGGAAGCAAGATCTGATGCTGTAAATGGCAATAGTTCATAGGAACCTGGAATGTCAGGTCCATGAATCAAGGCAAATTGGAAGAGGTCAAACAGGAATGGCAAGAGTGAACATCAACATTTTAGGAATCAGTGAACTAAAATGGACTGGAATGGGTGAATTTAACTCAGATCAACATCATATATACTACTGTGGGCAAGAACACTTAGAAGAAATGAAGTAGCCATCATAGACAACAAAAGAGTCTGAAATGCAGTACTCAAATGCAATCTCAAAAACGACACAGTGATCTCTGTTCGTTTCCAAAGCAAACCATTCAGTATCATGGTAATCCAAGTCTATGCCCCGACCAGTAATGCTGAAGAAGATTCTATGAAGACCTACAAGACCTTTTAGAAGTAACAGCCAAAAAAGATATCCTTTTCATTACAGGGGACAGGAATGTAGATGTAGGAAGTCAAGAAACACCTGGAGTAGCAGGAAAATTTGACCTTGGAGTACAGAATGAAGCAGAGCAAAGGCTCATAAAGTTTTGCCAAGAAAATGCACTGACCATAGAAAACACCCTCTTCCAACAACACAAGAGAAGACTCTACACATGGACATCACCAGAAGGTAAATACTGAAATCAGGTTGATTATATTCTTTGGAGCCAAAGTTGAAGAAGCTCTATACAGTTAGCAAAAACAAGACTGGGAGCTGACTGTGGCTCAGATCACGAACTCACTGCCAAATTCAGACTTCAATTGAAGAAAGTAGGGAAAACCCCTAGACCATTCAGGAATGAACTAAATCAAATCCCTCACAATTATACAGTGGAAGCGGGAAATAGATTTAAGGGACTAGATCTGATAGAGTGCCTGATGAACTATGGAATGAGGTTCGTGACATTGTAAAGGAAATAGGAATCCAGACTGTCCTCAAGAAAGAAAAAGCAAAAAAGCAAACTGGCTGTCTAAGGAGGCCTTACAAATAGCTATGAAAAGAAGAGAAGAGCAAAACAAAAGAGAAAAGGAAAGATATACCCATATGAAACCAGAGTTCCAAAGAATAACAAGGATAGATAAGAAAGCCTTCCTCAGCGATCAATGCAAAGAAATAGAGGAAAACAACAGAATGGAAAGACTAAAGATCTCTTAAAGAAAATGAGAGATACCAAGGGAACATTTCATGCAAAGATGGGCTCAATAAAGGACACAAATGGCACAGACCTAACAGAAGCAGAAGATATTAAGAAGAGGTGGCAAGAATACAGAGAACTGTACAAAAAAGATCTGCATTAACCCAGATGATCATGATGGCTTGATCACTCACCTAGAGCCAGACATCCTGGAATGTGAAGTCAAGTGGGCCTTAGGAAGCATCACTATGAACAAAGCTAGTGGAGGTGATGGAATTCCAGTGGAGCTATTTCAAATTCTGAAAGATGATGCTGTGAAAGTGCTGCACTCAATATGCCAGCAAATTTGGAAAACTCAGCAGTGGCCACAGGACAGGAAAAGGTCAGTTTTCATTCCAATCCCAAAGAAAGGCAATGCCAAAGAATGCTCAAACTACTGCACAATGGCACTCATTTCACACACTAGTAAAGTAATGCTCAAAATTCTCCAAGCCAGGCTTCAGCAATACGTGAACCATGAACTACCAGATGTTCAAGCTGGTTTTAGAAAAGGCAGAGGAACCAGAGATCAAATTGCCAACATCCGCTGGATCATGGAAAAAGCAAGAGAGTTCCAGAAAAATATCTATTTCTGCTTTATTGACTATGCCAAAGCCTTTGACTGTGTGGATCACAATAGTGAAAGTGAAGTCGCTCAGTCGTGTCCGACTCTTTGCGACCCGTGGACTGTAGCCCACCAAGCTCCTCTGTCCATGGGATTCTCCAGGCAAGAATACTGGAGTGGGTTGCCATTTCCTTCTCCAGGGGATCTTCCCGAGCCAGGGATCAAACCCAGGTCTCCCACATTGCAGGCAGACGCTTTAACCTCTGCACCACCAGTGGATCACAATAAACTGTGGAAAATTCTGAAAGAGATGGGAATACCAGACCACCTGACCTGCCTCTTGAGAAATCTGTATGCAGGTCAGGAAACAGAACTGGACATGGAACAACAGACTGGTTCCAAATAGGGAAAGGAGTATTTCAAGGCTGTATATTGTCACCCTGCTTATTTAACTTCTATGCAGAGTACATCATGAGAAATGCTNAATACCAGACCACCTGACCTGCCTCTTGAGAAATCTGTATGCAGGTCAGGAAACAGAACTGGACATGGAACAACAGACTGGTTCCAAATAGGGAAAGGAGTATTTCAAGGCTGTATATTGTCACCCTGCTTATTTAACTTCTATGCAGAGTACATCATGAGAAATGCTGGACTGAAAGAAGCACAAGCTGGAATCAAGACTGCTGGGAGAAATATCAATAACCTCAGATATGCAGATGACACCACTCTTATGGCAGAAACTGAAGAACTAAAGAGCCTCTTGATGAAAGTGAAAGAGAGTGAAAAAGTTGGCTTAACCTCAACATTCAGAAAACTAAGACCATGGCATCCAGTCCCATCATTTCATGGGAAATAGATGGAGAAACAGTGGAAACAGTGGCTGATTTTACTTTTCTGGGTTCCAAAATCCCTGCAGATGGTGACTGCAGCCATGAAATTAAAAGACGCATACTCCTTGGAAGGAAAGTTATGACCAATCTAGACAGCATATTAAAGAGACATTACTTTGCCAACAAAGGTCCATCTACTCAAAGCTTTGGATTTTCCAGTTGTCATGTATGGATGTGAGAGTTGGACCATAAAGAAAGCTGAGTGCTGAAGAACTGATGCTTTTGAATTGTGGTGTTAGAGAGGACTCTTGAGAGTCCCTTGGACTGCAAGGAGATCCAACCAGTCTACCCTAAAGGAAATCAGTCCTGAATATTCATTAGAAGGACTGATGTCAAAGCTGAAACTCCAATACTTTGGCCACCAGATGTGAAGAACTGACTCATTTGAAAAGACCCTAATGCTGGGAGGGATTGGGGGTGGGAGGAGAAGGGGATGGCAGAGGATAAGATGGCTGGATGGCATACCGACTCTATGGACATGAGTTTGAGTGAACTCCGGGAGTTGCTGATGGAGAGGGATGCCTGGTGTGCTGCAGTCCATGGGGTCGCAAAGAATCAGACACAACTGAGTGACTGAACTGAACTGATAATCAATGTGCTCATATAGATAACATGTTTTAATCATCAAAAGTGATCAAATCATCATCAACTGCCTGATGCTAGTAAGATAACATGTTCTTGAAAAACTTCCTTTAAAATAATTGAATATTATAACCAAAAACAAAATATTGAAACTTAAGTGGGAGGAGCTTCCAGTCATCTGGAATACTTCAATTATCATTTTCTCTTTCCTTAATGATGACTTTTTATTAACTTTGCTAACATTTAGACTGCAGAATTTAACCATGACTCATTTGCATCTGGAACTTGGATGAAGATGGAGCTAGGTCATTTAAGACATATCATCACAAATTTCACAAAAATTTATTGAGTACTATGGCAAAGAACATGAATTAGCTACCCCAAAGTCATCCAAACCCTCATGTTCCTTGCCTTCTTCTACTACAAAAGCTGGAAAGCAAACACACTTCTCTTTCCAGACTCTTCTGTCATTTGGCCAAGTTGTTATAAGTGGTAAAGTCACTGGGCCTGATTTCCAGAAAGGCTTCTTAAATGGATAAAATGCTGGCATATGCTTCAGCATTTTGGTCTTTGCACCCTTACTCCTTCCCCATCTCTTGCCAGGCTCAAATCTGCTGAGATGTGAACTGGCTATTTTGTGATTATGAAAAGACTATCATGTGCTGAGGAAGGTGGGGTATGAAGAAGGATGGGACCAAGCCCTTGATGTCATCACCAAGCTGTGCACCGGCCTTGAACTGTGCAACCCCATGATTCTTGTCTATGAGAAAAATACATGCTTAACTATTTGGTTCTCTGTGACTTGCAGCCAAATACAAACTAATACCAAATGAAATGACTTTAAAGGCATTATTCTAGCAGGAATAAGGTTGATGTTATTGAGAAACTGTGGCCAAACATGGATGGTGGTCCTTTGATTAAGATAGTCATGGAGGGGCTTCCCTGGTGGCCCAGAATTTGGTTCTCTGTGACTTGCAGCCAAATACAAACTAATACCAAATGAAATGACTTTAAAGGCATTATTCTAGCAGGAATAAGGTTGATGTTATTGAGAAACTGTGGTCAAACATGGATGGTGGTCCTTTGATTAAGATAGTCATGGAGGGGCTTCCCTGGTGGCCCAGTGGTTAAGAATCTGCCTTGCAATGCAGATCAAATATGGGTTTGATTCCTGGTCTGGAAACTAAGATCCCACATGTTGCAAAGCAACTAAGCCCACATGCCACAACTACAGACACTGCATGCCTCAACCAAGACCTGACACAGCCAAATAAATGTTTTTTTTTTTTTTAAAGATGGTCATGGAAATCCTCTCTGAGAAGGTGACACCAGACTGAGACTTGAATAGTGACAAGGAGCCAGCCATATGAAAATCCAAAGAAGGAATATCCAGACAAGAAGAGCAAGTAAAGACCCTAAACTGAAGGGAACAAGCCTACATATTAGAATAGATAAAAACCACTGTCAGTGGAGCACTGTGTGAGACAGGGAGGAAGCAACAGCCACAACAGTATGCTGGTAAATGATTTACAACCAGTTCTCTAAAACACAAAACAGAAAAAGTTCTTATCTGTAGCACATTCTGATTTCTGTTCATGGGGTTCTCATTCAAAAAAATGAAGATCATGGTACCCAGTCATATCACTTCATGGCAAACAGACAGGGAAGCAATGGAAACAGTGAGAGACTTTATTTTCTTGCATTCAAAATCACTGCAGATGCTGACTGCAGCCATGAAATTAAAAGACACTTGCTCCTTGGAAGAAAAGTTATGACCAACCTAGGCAGCACATTAAAAAGCAGACATTACTTTGCCAACAACGGTCCATATAGTCAAAGCTATGGCTTTTCCAGCAGTCACGTACAGATGTGAGAGTTGGACCATAAAAAAGGCTGAGTGCTGAAGAATTGATGCTTTTGAACTGTGGTGTTGAAGAAGACTCTTGAGAGTCCCTTGGACTGCAAGATCAAACCAGCCAATCGTAAAGGAAATCAGTCCCGGATACTCATTGAAAGGACTGATGCTGAAGCTCCAATACTTTGGCCACCTGATGAAAAGAGCTGACTAATTGGAAAAGACCCTGATGCTGGTAAAGACTGAAGGCGGGAGGAGAAGGGGATAACAGAGGATGAGATGGTTGGATGGCATCACCGATTCAATGGGCATGAATCTGAGCAAGCTCTGGGAGATGGTGAAGGACAGAGAAGACTGGTGTACTGCAGTCCATGGGGTCACAGAGTCAGACATGACTGAGGGACTCTCCAACAACAACTGATCTATGTAGCGCAAATACTCCTACCATGACCAATTTCAAACTTCTGACATGATATCATTGGCTTAAAGAATTCTTGACTACTTAACAATCAGCTCTCACAAGGCAGAAAGTACCAATTCCAACATACCACTGTATAGGAAACAGAGGTTAGACTTTATGCAAAGATCTTATAAGAAGATTTTATTTTCAAGTAATTACCAAAAGAAGTCATTGAAGAATTTTTGGCAGAAGAATGATATAATTTGGTTCAAGTCTCATAAATATCATTATGATTACTGTTTGAAATTAGTCATAGCAGATCAATGGTATACAAAGAAAACCAGTTAGAAAGAAGGCTATAACTGCAGTGTTGGCAAGAAATGGTGAAAGTTTAGATTAAATGGTGGCAGCGGGGACAGCAAGACATGGACAGCAGAGGCAGGGAGAATAATCAGCACCCCAAGGGGATGCAGTCTGTATGATGAGGGCTCAAAAAAAGGTCTCTTCAGCAGAAAAGGATTTATTAGTGAATACAGTCATACATGTTAGCCTGCTTCGTCAATCACTGTGTCTGCTGCTTTACCCATAAGCAAATGGTGTCAACAAACTTCACAAGTAACAAGAGTAACAAGGCAGAAGAAAAGTATCAGAACCCTGAAGACAAAATTATTTTAAAGAGACATTAATAACAGGGTGGCATTTTCTCTCCTGCTTAGCCTCTTCCCGTCCATATTAGATCCCTCCATTCAGGGTCAATTAGGGATTATGTAAAATGTTTTATCACTGCACCAAGCGGTTGGAGAATATGGATATAAACCCAAAAGTCAGAGACCTGAGAACTATAAAATGTGGTAATATTGATCATATAGCTATTACGAAGTCCGAAAGAGAATATAATTATGATGAGATTTTCATAGAGAGTGCCTGGCACATGAGCTATATAGATGAGATCTATACTTCTAACCCTTTCTTTCTATGAGTCCTCACTTCCTGTTCTATTTAGTGGAAATGTTTGAAGAGGAAATGTTAAATTATAGGAATGAAACTATGCTACTCAAATTTCCTTTGAAAAGGTGAGTAGATGTCCTCTTTTTAAAGACATACCCATATCTGACCAACAGAGTATAAGTAGGATGGCTTTGAACAACTAAATTTAGCCATACATTAGTATTTCATGTACAGTGTTATAGAAGTCACCATTAAGTCTACATTTGAAATAGTGTACATGAAATACTGATTATTAGCCTTATGAAGTATCCAAAAGTTGGATCAAAGAACATTGCTTAAAAATCTAATGCTGCAAAACAAAGCAAAACAAAAAATAATGCTTTGCACTTGCATTGCTCGGATATGGAAAGCAACTCTGCCAATTTACAAGTTATAAATGAGACATGAGAACCAGTGTGCCCTTCTCATCTGACACTCATCTCTGTTTGGATCTACCCACAACTTGCCATGTGTTTTAAATGCAGACAATCTGGTAAACCTTAGGATAACTAGCTCAATTTAAATGTGCTAACTAAAAACCTTACTTAGTATGCTGTTAAAAAATAATCCCACTTTATATTTATTATCAAAAGCTGAATGAATTCTCTTCCCAGGATCTGGGACAACATTGAAGTGTCACCACAAAGAAGTTTGACAATACCAGAATCTTAAAATCATGAATTTATAGAGTGAAAAACCCTGGTCCAGACTCTGCTCAGAGTGTTTGCCAAACCTATTGCAATCAGAGGAACACTTTATGTAACAAAATGAAAAGCTGTAGTTACCAAGCAATTCTCTGAAGTCGCAGGTACCTGTTTCATTTGAAAGTGACTACTTATTCAATAAACAAATCTTTAGGTATACAAAGCTTAAGATAGAGCTTTCTTTGTCAAACAATCCCTGTTACATGGTCTGAATGAACAACATGTTGCCAGTTTTTCCAGGAACTATATTCAACGTTTTCTTCGTTTTCTTTTCTTCCTTTTTAAAAAAATTCATCTAACTTTCCCCGGCAGCTAAAATTGAAGCTTAATTTGTCTATCATTACCTGAAACCTCAGGAAATTAAAAGTTTCAACTTCCTTTTCTGTTTGAGCTTTATCTCTACTATATGTGATGTCTTTCCCTTTTTCCTATATTTTCACCTCACTTTTCTTTTCAATCTTGCCTCCATGTCTTTACACAATGAAAGCCAACTATAACCTTACTTCTAATGACAGTGAAATTAGCTCATCTCATTTTTTCTTGTTTCCAGCCTTCTTGGCAGCTACACAAATGAACACCTGATTTGACTGTATTGGGGAAATATATGAGGACTTAGACCTGGCCAAAATGTAATCTATTCTTGCATGGCTAAAAGAAGTGGGATAATCTACAGCCCTTTTTCACACTAAATACTAGAACATCAGGGTCCTACTAATTTCTGTACGCTCTGTTGTATCCACTACAGAATCATGATAATTGTAGGCACTTAAAAACTGGTTGCTGAATAAGACTGATTGTGAGGAATTAGATGTTGTGAGATAAGCATATATATTATATACTTTTAATATTATATAAGTATTTATCCTCACTAGTTAACAGTGATACTATATCAAGCCTGATTTAACAATATTTAGATTTTATTTTTACAAAATGTGAATTCGAAGAAAAAGGATTTAAGGGAGTAGACTCCATCTTTTTATAAAGATCAAATTTAACCTTCTACAAATGAGAGGAGTAGGAACCATGGGGATGACTTGGAAAGTAGATCATAGTTTATTTTAGAACTTGTGAAAATTTTTAGAGATGCCTTATTTTTAACTCTCTGGGAGGTATTTTAAAATACTTTGTCAAAACTACATTATGTATACAGACAAATGGTGTCTGAAATTTCTTAGAAAATGAATATAATGGGTGTTTCTTCATTAGCCAATTAAGTACTGGGAGTACAGTTTCAGGAATACAACTAGCACATACAGATTAGCAAGATGATATCTCAACAGCGCATCACAGATAGCCAGCCTGTCCATCCACTATCCCTTATTTATACTTCATCTAAGACCTCAACTGACTTTAGATGCAGTTGGATGAAAGAACAAAAACACTTTTCAAAAAGCTTTAAATTGACCTCTATGTATTTTACTTTTCCTTTCAGAACTCCTTAACCTAATGTTCCTCAATAAAAAGTTAAAATCATTATTGCCCAACATCTTGAAATAGTCTGTATTGTCATGCTGCTTATTTAACTTACATGTAAGGTACATCATAAGAAATGCTGGGCTGTATGAATCACAAGCTGGATTCAAGACTGCCAGGAGAAAGATCAACAATCTCAGATACGTAGATAACACCATCCTAATGGCAGAAAATGAAGAGGAACCATAGAGCCTCTGGGTGAAGGTGAAAGAGGACAGTGAAAAAGCTGGCTTAAAACTCAACAATCAAAAAGCTAAGATCATGGCATCCAGTCACATTCAGTTCAGTTCAGTTCAGTTGCTCAGTCATGTCCAACTCTGCGACCCCATGAATCACAGCACACCAGGCCTGTCCCTCACCAACTCTTGGAGTTCCTCAGACTCACGTCCATCGAGTCAGTGATGCCATCCAGCCATCTCATCCTCTGTCGTCCCCTTCTCCTCCTGCCCCCAATCCCTCCCAGCATCAATCTTTTCCAATGAGTCAACTCTTCGCATGAGGCAGCCAAAGTACTGGAGTTTCAGCTTTAGCATCATTCCTTCCAGTCATATTACTTCATGGCAAATAGATGGGGAAACAATGGAAACAGTGAGACTTTGTTTTCTTGGGCTCCAAAGTCACTGTAGATGGTGACTGCAGCCATGAAATTAAAAGATGCTTGCTCCTTGGAAGAACTAGAGAGCATATTAAAAAGCAGACATACTACTTTGCCAACAAAGCTCTCTCTAGTCAAAGCTATGGTTTTTCCAGTGGTCATGTACAGGTGTGAGAGTTGTACCATAAAGAAGGCTGAGCACCAAAGAACTGATGCTTTCAAACTGTGGTGCTGGAGAAGGCTCTTGATAGTCCTTTAGACAGCAAGGAGATTAAACCAGTCAATCCTAAAGGAAATCAGTTTTCAGTATTCATTGGAAGGACTGATGCCGAAGTTCTAATACTTTGGCCACCTGATACAAACAGCCAACTTATTGGGAAAGACCCTGCTGCTTTGAAAGATTAAGGGCAGGAGGAGAAGGGAGCAACAGAGGATGAGATGGTTGGATGGCATCACCGACTCAATGGACATGAGTTTGAGCAAACTCCAGGAGATAGTGAAGGATAGGGAAGCCTGACATGCTATAGTCCATGGGGCTGCAAAGAGTTGGACAGGACTGAGGAACTGAATAGCAAATCTTAAAATACTAGACACAAAAAAGATATGGCTCCTTAGGCTCTATGAGTTTTAGTATATCTCCAGCTTAGTACATCAAAAATTACCAAGCTTTTACGTTGGTAGTGATTGAACCTGAAGTAACTGGCAATGAAGGAGACAGGAGTACTAACTCCCTTCAGTCATATCCAACTCTCTATGACACTATGGACCATAGCCTGCTAGGCTCCTCTATCCACGGGATTCCCAGGCAAGAATACTGGAGTGGATTGCCATGTCCTTCTCCAGGGGATCACCCTAAACCAGGGATCGAATCTGTGTCTCTCATGTCTCCAGCATTGGGAGGCAGGTTCTTTATCACTAGCACTACCTGAGAAGCCTGATTCCCCCTGTGTATATGGTAAACCTGGAATTTTTTCCTGGTATTACTAGTACATTCCAATTCCCCTTTTAATAGTGCTCAGGAAGTTGGAAGGGAAAATTTTTATCAGGGAATTGCTGGAGAGACACCAAATCAAGCTGGGTGTTTTCAAAGAGCTCATTATAAAGAAATCTTACAAATTTAACTTTTCATGTCCTCAAATATCTCCTAGAGAACAGATGAATGTTTTTATCTAAACTGACACTCTGATATATTATTCTGCTATCGAGCTACTTAATAATATGTTTCCTCTGTTATAGTATCACTACTATATCATACTGTCACTCGCTTTTTTAGATACTTTGAGAATTGTATGGTGAGGTTAGTGTGGTGCTATCTTCATCTTTAAAAGATGATTAGAGGACAAAGTGAAGCTTGGTGTTTGCAGCAATTGCTATGGTGAATGAATAGTTATTGAGAATGTGATTACTATCAGGCTGTACAAAAGATGACTTAAAATTCCAACTAAAAATAATGAAATAATGAGTTCCTCATTATGTTAGACTCCCTGGGGCTGCTTTGTCAGACTTTTCATAGATGTTTCTTTTCTAAAACAAATGTTGGGAACGGAGGAGGAGGAAAAATAATTGTTGAGTAACTTATTGTATTTGCATAGCAAACTAATAGTAACTAATAAAAAGTGCTATTTGTCCTGAGTATAGTCAAGGCTATGGTTTTTCCAGTGGTCATGTATGGATGTGAGAGTTGGACTACGAAGAAAGCTAAGTGCTGAAGAATTGATGCTTTTGAACATCAATTGGTGGTGTTGGAGAAGACTCTTGAGAGACTGAACTGAACTGAACCATATCGTTGCTTTTCAAGTCTGTGGATCTGTTTTCATTTTGTAATAAGTTATTTGTATCATTTTCAAAGATTCTATATGTGAGTGATAACATATATTTGTCTTAGTCTGACTTCACCAAGTATGATAATTTCTATGTCCATCCATGTTGCTGCAAATGGCATCATTTCATTCTTTTTATGGCTAAATAATATTCCATTTTACAGATGTACTTCCAATGAATATTCAGTGTTGATTTCCTTCAGGATTGACCAGTTTGACTCTTTGTTGCTGAAGCTCCAATACTTTGGCTACCTGGTGCAAAGAGCTAACTCATTGGAAAACAACCTAATGTTGGGAAAGATTGAAGGCAAAAGGAAAAGAGGGCTGAAGAGGATGAGACAGTTAGATAACATCACTGACTCAATTTACATGAATCTGAGCAAACTCCGTGAGATGGTGAGGGAGAGGGAAGCTTGGCATGCTGCAGTCCATGGGGTCACAAAGAGTCAGACATAGTGACTGAAAAACGAAAACAATAATATATATACTCCAGCTTTATTCATTCCTCTGTGGAAGGAGATTTCATTTGCTTCAGTCTTGACTATTATAAATAGTGCTGCAGTGAACACTGAGGTGTACTTTTCAAATTAATGGTTCTCACTGGGTATATGCACAGCAGTGGGATTGCTGGATAATGTGGTAGTATTTTTTTAGCTTTTTAAGGAACTTCCATACTATTCGCCATAGTGGTTGTACCAGTATATATTTCCACTGACAGTGTAGGAAAATTCCCTTTTCTCCACACCTTTCCCAGTGTGTATTGTCTGTAGACATTTTGATGATAGCCACTCCGATCAGTGTGAGGAAATAGCTCATTCTAGTTGTGGTTTTCATTTCACTAATAAGTGATGTTGAATATCATTCATGGCTTTTTAACATTCTGTATGCCAAGAGAAAGTAGGGAAAATCACTAGACCATTGAGGTATGACCTAAATCAAATCCCTTATGATTATACAGTGGAAGTGAGAAATAGATGTAAGGGACTAGACCTGATAAGAGTGCCTGATGAACTATGGAATGAGGTTCGTGACATTGTACAGGAGACAGGGATCAAGACCATCCCCATGGAAAAGAAATGCAAAAAAGCAAAATGGCTGTCTGGGGAGGCCTTACAAATAGCTGTGAAAAGAAGAGAAGTGAAAAGCAAAGGAGAAAAGGAACGATACACCCATTTGAAGCAGAGTTCCAAAGAACAGCAAGAAGAGATAAGAAAGTCTTCCTCAGCGATCAGTGCAAAGAAATAGAAGAAAACAATAGAATGGGAAAGACTAGAGATCTCTTCAAGAAAATTAGAGATATCAAAGGACAATTTCATGCAAAGATGGGCTTGATCAAGGACAGAAATGGTCTGGACCTAACAGAAGCAGAAGATATTAAGAAGAGGTGGCAAGAATACACAGAAAAATTGTACAAAAAAGATCTTCATGACCCAGATAATCACGATGGTGTGATCACTCACCTAGAGCCAGACATCCTGGAATGTGAAGTCAAGTGGGCCTTAGGAAGCATCACTATGAGCAAAGCTAGTGGAGGTGATGGAATTCCAGTTGAGCTATTTCAAATCCTGAAAGATGATGCTGTGAAAGTTGCTGCACTCAATATGCCAGCAAACTTGGAAAACTCAGCAGTGGCCACAGGACTGGAGAAGGTCAGTTTTCATTCTAATTCCAAAGAAAGGCAATGCAAAAAAAATGCTCAAACTACCACACAATTGCACTGATCTCACACGCTAGTAAAGTAATGCTCAAAATTCTCCAAGCCAGGCTTCAGCAATACATGAACCATGAACTTTCAGATGTTCAAGCTGGTTTTAGAAAAGGCACGAGGAACCAGAGATCAAATTGCCAACATCCGCTGGATCATGGAAAAAGCAAGAGAGTTCCAGAAAAACATGTATTTCTACTTTATTGAATATGCCAAAGCCTTTGACTGTGTGAGTCACAATAAACTGTGGAAAATTCTGAAAGAGATGGGAATACCAGACCACCTAATCTGCCTCTTGAGAAACCTGTATGCAGATCAAGAAGCAATACTTAGATCTGGACATGGAGCAACAGACTGGTTCCAAATAGAAAAGGGAGTATGTCAAGGCTGTATATTGTCACCCTGCTTATCTAACTTATATGCAGAGTACATCATGAGAAACGCTGGGCTGGATGGAACACAAGCTGGAATCAAGATTGCCGGGAGAAATAGAAATAATCTCAGATATGCAGATGACACTACTCTTATGGCAGAAACTGAAGAAGAACTAAAGAACCTATTGATGCAAGTGAAAGAGGAGAGAAAAAGTTGGCTTAAGCTCACCATTCAGAAAACTAAGACCATGGCATCCATTCCCATCACTTCATGGGAAACAGACGGAGAAACAGTGGAAACAGTGGCTGACTTTACTTTTCTGGGTTCCAAAATCACTGCAGATAGTGATTTCAGCTGTGAAATTAAAAGACACTTACTCCTTGAAAGGAAAGTTATAGCCAACCTAGACAGCATATTGAAGAGCAGAGACATTACTTTGTCAACAAAGGTCCATCTAGTCAAGGCTATGGTTTTTCAGGTAGTCATGTATGGATGTGAGAGTTAGACTATAAAGAAAGCTGAGTGCCAAAGAATTAATGCTTTTGAACTGTGGTGTTGGAGAACACTCTTGAGAGTCCCTTGGACTGCAAGAAGATCCAATCGGTCCATTCTAAAGGAGATCGGTCCTGGGTGTTCATTGGAAGGACTGTTGTTGAAGCTGAAACTCCAATACTTTGGCCACCTGATGTGAAGAGCTGACTTATTTGTAAAGACCCCGATGCTGGGGAAGATCGAGGGCAGGAGGAGAAGGGGACGACAGAGGATGAGATGGTTGGATGGCATCACTGACTCAACAGACATGGGTTTGGGTGGACTCCGGGAGTTTTTGATGGACAGGGAGGCCTGGCAGGCTGTGGTTCATGGGGTCGGAAATAGTCAGACACGACTGAGCGACTGAACTGAACAATACCTTTTAATTGAAAATATCTTTAACAGTACCTTTCTTGACAATACCAACAACTTAAAATTTATTATCATTTTCTACTATCATTCATGCATTTTACATTCAGTCTAGGAAATTTGGATTAACCCAAGCTCTCAAGCATTTTCTTCTATATTTTAAAAGAGTGTAATAATTTTAGCTCTTAAATTTAGAATTATGGTGCATTTTTGAGTTGAGTTTTGAGTGTGATAGGAAGCATCAGGTTTGATTTTCTGCATAGAGTATCAAATTCTTATAGTACCATGTATTAAAAGGACTAGCCTTTCTCCACTGAGTTTCCCCAGCACAACTATTGAATATCAATTGGCTATACACTTGTGGGCCTATTTCTGACCTCTATCCTGTATTTCATTGCTCGGCATATCAATACTTACACTATCATCATCTTGGTTACTATATGTTTATTGCAAGTTATGATATGAAGTGGCAGCATAAACCTTCCAACTTTTTTCTTGGTTTTCAGTTTTGCTATTCTATCCTGTCTGTATTTTCATATAGATCTTACAATTAAATTATAAATTTAAAAAAATCACTAGCATTTTAACTGGGATTGGGTTACAACCGTGTAACAATTTGGGGGAAAATGACATTTTTACAGGGTTGAATCTCTATAACCACATGAGCATCGTATACCATTCTATTTAAATCTTTATGTTCTCTGAGCAACATTTTGTATGTTTTGGAATCCAGTTCTTATAGAAATTGTGTTAAATTTGACTCTAAGTATTTCATGATTTTGATGCTATCATAAATATTGCTTTTTGAATTTTAGTTTTCAATTGCTCACTGCTGTTATATAGAAATAAAATTGATATTTTCTGGGTAACCTTACATCTTCTCACCTACTAAAGTCATCTATTCATTTTAGGGGGCTTCCTTGGTGGCACTAGTGGTTAAGAGCCTGCCTACCAATGCAGGAGACATGAGACATGGGTTTGATCAATCCTTGGGTCAGGAAGATCTCTGGAAGAGGACATGGCAACCCACTCCAGTCTTCCTGCCTGGAGAATCCCATGGACAGAAGAGCCTGGTGGGCTGTACAGTCAGTCCCTAGAGTCACAGGGTCAGACACCACTGAAATGACTTAGCATGCACACATTAGGATTTTTTACACAATCATTTTATCTAATGTCTAATGAAGACTAATCACTCCAGTGTCTTCTGGCACCATGTTCTACTTTGAACTCTTATTATAGGCTCACTCTCTTATTTGCCATGGTCCATCTTACCACAAAACCTTGTTTTTCTCTTTGTTTGAAATTCTCTTTCCTATACTATTTACCAACTGAGTGATTATTCATGCTTCAGATCTCAGGTCAAATATAACTTCCTCAGGGAAGCTTTCTCTAGGATAATTCTCTATGTTATCCCTTTGATTCAATTATTTTTCAGTAATCCAGCCAACAAATATTAAGTTCAGTTCAGTTGCTCAGTCGTGTCCAACTCTGCGACCCCATGAATTGCAGCACGCCAGGCTTCCCTGTCCATCAAAAACTCCCAGAGTTCACTCAGATTCACGTCCATCGAGTCAGTGATGCCATCCAGCAATTTCATCTTCTGTCATCCCCTTCTCCTCCTGCCCCCAATCCCTCCCAGCATCAGAGTCTTTTCCAATGAGTCAACTCTTCGCATGAGGTGGCCAAAGTACTGGAGTTTCAGCTTTAGCATCATTCCTTCCAAAGAAATCCCAGGGCTGATCTCCTTCAGAATGGACTGGTTGGATCTCCTTGCAGTCCAAGGGACTCTCAAGAGTCTTCTCCAACACCACACTTCAAAAGCATCAATTCTTCGGCACTCAGCCTTCTTCACAGTCCAACTCTCACATCCATACATGACTACTGGAAAAACCATAGCCTTGACTAGATGGACCTTTGTTGGAAAAGTAATGTCTTTGCTTTTGAATATGCTATCTAGGTTGCTCATGACTTTTCTTTTGAGGAGTAAGCATCTTTTAATTTCATGGCTGCAGTCACCATCTGCAGGAATTTTGGAGCCCCAAAAAATAAAGTCTGACACTGTTTCCACTGTTTCCCCATCTATTTCCCATGAAGTGATGGGACCGGATGTCATGATCTTTGTTTTCTGAATGTTGAGCTTTAAGCCAACTTTTTCACTCTCTTCTTTCACTTTCATCAAGAGGCTTTTTAGCTCCTCTTCACTTTCTGCCATAAGGGTGGTGTCATCTGCATATCTGAGGTGATTGATATTTCTCCCGGCAATCTTGATTCCAGCTTGTGTTCCATCCAGCCCAGCGTTTCTCACGATGTACTCTGCATAGAAGTTAAATAAGCAGGGTGACAATATATAGCCTTGACGTACTCCTTTTCCTACTTGGAACCAGTCTCTTGTTCCATGTCCAGTTCAAACTGCTGCTTCTTGATCTGCATACAGGTTACTCAAGAGGGAGGTCAGGTGGTCTGGTATTCCCATCTCTTTCAGAATTTTCCACAGTTTATTGTGATCCACACAAAGGCTTTGGCATATTCAATAAAGTAGAAATACATGAGTTTCTGGAACTCTCTTGCTTTTTCCATGATCCAGTGGATGTTGGCAATTTGAGCTCTGTTTCCTCTGCCTTTTCTAAAACCAGCTTGAACATCAGGAAGTTCTCGGTTCACGTATTGCTGTACCTACTATTAAATGCCTACTCTGTGCCATCGTTCTTTCATAGTCCATCTGTGTTTCCTAGTACTTATCATTATTATAATTTTATGTTTATCTCCAGGATTATTTGACCACTACTTCGCTCCTGTAGATTGTAAGCTTCAGGAAAACAAGAACCATGATTGTTTCTGTTCTTCTTTGCGTCCAGCCCAGCTGAAGGCCATTAACAGGGCAGGTACTCATTAAGTACTTAGTGAATAAACAAATGAGCCAAAAGAAAATACATGTTCAGAGATAGAGGAAATATTTTGGAGTAGGGGTGACTTATATAATGCTATTCAACACACTGCACAAAAAGACTGTTCCACTGACTCTGTAACCATAATTTAATGTATCAGAAACATTTTCAACTGTAATTCTAAGAAAGTTCTAGGAGATGGAATTTGGAGGTTGGGATGCAGACTCTAAGCATGAGAAGTTAACTTTAAAATTCACAAATGAAACATTTAATTGGATAAAAACAGATGCTGCAACTTCATATTAGATTAAAATAACATTTTCTTGTCAGATAAAAAAAATGTAATCCCATAGACCATTGTTAAGTCACTTCAGTCATGTCCAACTCTGTGCAACCCCACAGACAGCATCTTATCAGGCTTCCCCATCCCTGGGATTCTCCAGGCAAGAACACTGGAGTGGGTTGCCATTTCCTTCTCCATAGATCATTAGACCATTAGACGCCCTTAAAATTATACCTGTAGCTTTTCTAGTTCATGAGTCATTAGGATCTAATTGACCTCAAAACAAACAGGCAAATGCAATAAACCTGAAATGACTTGCTCAACAAGGTCTTGAATTTATAGGAAATAGCTGGGTTTTGTTGTATTTCAGAGAAAATTAAATAAAATAAGCTTAGCTTTATCTTTTGAATAATATCCCAGTACTTCAGAGTATGAATTCACATGTTTTAATGCAAAACAAGCTACTCTTACATTAAAAAGTTTAATTTGAAAGGCATTATTTTTCAAGTGCATTAACATAAGCCACACCTGCCATAATTTACTGAGTAGTTTTATCTTTAATTATACATACACTGAATACCTTAACTCAGGTGCAAGAACATCATCACATTCTAATAATGCTTTAAACAAATTTACTTTCGTGACATTTATCAAGGATATCTTTAATGGGAAAGGAAAAAGATAAACATGTCTCTCTTAGGAACCCTTTCTCCTACATGCATCTCAATGTCAACACTTATTACTGCATATAAATGAAGCAAAAGAAAGAGGAAATTGTGTAGGTTTATTAAGCTTGGATAGAGGTAGTGTTACTATTTTCATCTGACATTTCAATAACAGAATGCCAGTTCAAATGCCACAGAAGTCTGAAAGCAGTGTCTGCGAAAAACATATTGTTTACCTGAAAATCATTGTGTATTTAAAGGCATTATATTCTTCTTATATATGGGATTAGATGATGTACTTAACATCAGACTGTCACAATCCAGGAACATCTTAAACTAAATTAGATATGAAATCTGTACAGCTATTTTTATCATGAACCATAGATTTCCTTTAAAAATACATTCTACAGGAAAAAGAAAAAAAAATATATATATATATACCACTGAACAGTTCTTAAAAGTTACTCAAGCCAGTGTCCTGAGAAGTGCAAAAAGAAATCCTTTGAGCTGAACCACTATCATACCAGGCAATAAACTGTAAAATTGAAATAAGCATTTTAGGAATTCCAAAATATGAATAAGTGTTATTTCATTTCAAGAAAAAAAAATATGGGGGTTTGGGTGGAAAAATCAGAACTTATTGTTTTTATTTGCAATTAAAATGTCAAATGTAAGAATTCACATTGCACAGAGTGAGTTGAAGAAAACACAGGTGCCTAATTCGCAAACTACAAAAAAAAAAAAAAAATAAAGATGACCATCTGGGGAGAGCTGGCTGACTTAATTTTCCTATGAGCTTACCGTCTGCTCCATAGTTTTCTTCCAAACTCCACATTCTGACCTTGAAAATGCATCTACATGTTTTGCTATGTGTACCTCCTTCTGAACATAAATGCAGGTAGATGTAATTATGCAGAAGATATTAATACAACAAAGGATATGCTATGTTGTATTTGATTTAATCTCAATTTTCTGAGTTTTTAAAGGTTTTATTTCTGATACTTTTTCAGCCTTTCACAACCATTCCATAAATTTCTAGACTTTCCATGATACACCTGTAAGTACGACAGCATAGTTCTAGAGAACAAGTGTTTCTTTGAGAGCAGAGGTTCACAAGGAAGCCCAAAAGGCAGACCTGTAAGAAGGTCAAGGAAAGGAGTCATAAACCTAGGATAGTACTCCTTATATGGACACAATGGACAGATGACAAAGCTGAAAAAGTGAGAATTTCCAGTTTATCACAATATACCGACTACCCAAGTATGCAGAGGATTTTAACTGACATCCTTCAGGATTTCTGAAAGAAGCATCACACTTTACTGACATGGGAAATTAATACGCTAAGAATAAAAACAGATTTTACATAGGTTATCTTTTTATATCTCAGTCTAAATACTGAAAATGATGCTTACTTTCAAGCACTTGCTGCCGCGTTTTTTCTAAAACTAGTCTTCTGCTGTACTCCACATTATTTTTCTGAAAAAAAAAAAGAAAGAAAAAGAAAACCTGCAGCTATACTTCAGTATCCCTAATTCATGCTCTAACCATTTCAAGATTATCCTTGTGCACTGTATGCTACACGGTACCTGCGCTCCTAAAACTTGTTTCCAGCCTTGAATCAAGCCTTCCAGGTTAAAGCCCTAATTTAATTGTTGATTTACAATATTATATCGGTTTCAAGTGTGCTGCATAGTGTGTTGCTACGCTTTTTCATTACAATCATGAAACTATTTCCGACAATAAAAGTATTCTTGGGGGAGAGGAACCCTAATTTACTCTTGGTTGTCTTCCAGCATCTTAAAGTTCACTAGGTGCTAAGCTAAGCTCATCAAAGCTGTGGACCCACATTTTCCCTTTGACATTTTCCCTCTCCATTTTCACCACCTATTAGTCAATAAGGCATGCCTATCATTCTCTCTTCCTTCTTTTCCATTCTCAAAACTCCTTGTCAAAATCATGTAAGCTCATTCAGATTACAACAGTTAATACGATGATAGTCCAAAACTGTCAAACTGTTTCAAAGAATAACAGGGTTCCTGGAATAATATTCCATACAACTTGTAGATTCACAAAGTATCTTAAAGGCTCACATTAAAGAAACCTCTTTCAGTTTGTTTAGCCTGATGTCTGGGAAACCCAATATTTCCTAATTCATTTTACCACGGAAAGTTTTTCAAAGAACATCCAATAAAATCTTCCAGAGTTATGTTTGTGAAGCATTCATCTTCCCCATATATTAAATCTTGCAGCCAATCTTCAAACCAATAAATATACAGCTCAGATGATTTCACCTCCCTGCTCAAAAGTTTAAAATATTTTTTTAAAATTTTTCTTGCTCTAGATTACCCATCAAACAAAGCTAAGCGCCTCTCACTGCAACCTACATGTTTAATCTTATCTTTTATGACTTTACTCATTTCTGTAGTTCACCGTATGTCAAGCCTAGGACCTACTGTACTATAACTGCTCATCTTCAAACCAAATAAATGTGTTTCATCAAATAAATGTGTAGCATCATTTAGCAATGAATCAACCTTTCACACACAGCTCTGATACTATGAACATCTCTTTAAAGACTTAATGGTTTCTCTACTATGCTAAAGAAAAATGTATTTCCTTTGTCTCCATGATTTGAAAAACTATACTCTAGATAAAGTTACCTGCACTGAATATTTTTAGCAAATTTGTCATTATTGCACTGTTTTCCTAAAATAAAGGTGATATGTGGTGCTTAGCATTAACTAAGTCAGATGGGAAATTGGTAAGTAGATGTGTAATGATCACATTATCTGAGCTCACTTCATTTCTTAACCAGTGTCAAAATACATATTCTTATCCAATTCATATTCAAAAGCAGAGACATTACTTTGCCGACTAAGGTCCATCTAGTCAAGGCTATGGTTTTTCCAGTAGTCATGTATGCATGTGAGAGTTGGACTGTGAAGAAGGCTGAGCGCCAAAGAATTGATGCTTTTGAACTGTGGTGTTGGAGAAGACTCTTGAGAGTCCCTTGGACTGCAAGGAGATCCAACCAGTCCATTCTGAAGGAGCTCAGCCCTGGGATTTCTTTGGAAGGAATGATGCTGAAGCTGAAACTCCAGTACTTTGGCACCTCATGTGAAGAGTTGACTCATTGGAAAAGACTGTGATGCTGGGAGGGATTGGGGGCAGGAGGATGAGGGGACGACAGAGGATGAGATGGCTCTATGGCATTACTGACTCGATGGACGTGAGTCTGAGTGAACTCCGGGAGTCTTTGATGGACAGGGAGGCCTGGCATGCTGCGATTCATGGGGTCGCAGAGTCGGACACGACTGAGCGACTGAACTGAACATCTCCTGGCAGAGTCGGACACGACTGAGCGACTGAACTGAACATCTCCTGAAAATACTTCCAAACCTTACAATTTTACCCAAAATGGTACTTATTGTTCAAGAAATAATTAGTTGTACATTTGCTTTTGGTCAGGCATTGGTATCAGGCAAAAAGCAGTCAATAAGATAGACGCAGCTGTTATCAGTGTAGTTCTTACCATTTTTACAGACACAGGATTTCCAGGCATGCTGAGTATATTATCTCCTCTTAGCTACTACTATACTATTTCTCTGAAAGCAAAAGTTATCCAAAAAAGTTGTCCATATTGTCACTAACATCTCTCTTCTTATTCTCTCTTGAGCCAATACCAATGAAGCTTTTACCACTATTTCAAACAAGTGTCAGGACCATCAATGACCTTCACACTGCTAACCACAATGGTCAATTACCAGACAATGTCTTACTTCACCTGTTATTAACACCATTTCACATAGATAAATCTTTCCATCTTCTTAAAAGATTTCATTTACTTGGCTTCTGATCACCTCTCTCTAGTTTTCCTCCTTGGCTGGTGCTTCCACATCTTCTCAACCTTTAAGTGTTATAATTACCCAGAGCTGAGTCATCAAACATCACATCTTTGCATCCTCCATATGGCTTTCAGTTCAGTTGCTCAGTCGTGTCCAACTCTTTGTGACCCCATGGACTGCAGCACTCCAGGCTTCCCTGTCCATCACCAATTCCTGGAGCTTACTCAAACTCATGTCCATTGAGTTGGTTATGCCATCCAACCATCTCATCCTCTGTTGGCCCCTTCTCCTCCCACCTTCAATCTTTCCCAGCATCAGGGTTTTTTCAAATGAGTCAGTTCTTCATGTCAGGTGGCCTAAGTATTGGAGTTTCAGCTTCAGCATCAGTCCTTCCAATGAATATTTGGGACTGATTTCCTTTAGGATGGACCGGTTGGATCTCCTTGCAGTCCAAGGGACTCTCAAGAGTCTTCTCCAACACCACAGCTCAAAAGCATCAATTCTTTGGTGCTCAGCTTTCTTTAGAGTCCAACTCTCACATCCATACATGACCACTGGAAAAACCATAGCCTTGACTAGACGGACCCCAGACAGCTTTAAATACCATCTGCTGCTGCTGCTGCTGCTAAGTCGCTTCAGTCGTGTCCGACTCTGTGCGACCCCATAGACGGCAGCCCACCAGGCTCCCCCGTCCCTGGGATTCTCAAGGCAAAATACCATCTATATGTTGATAATTCCCATATTTGTATCTCCATCCTGGCCTCTTCTCTTGAGCTCCACAGTTTTATATACATCTGCCAATTCAAACTCTCCACTGGAGTGTCTAATAGATATCTCTGCAAGTCCAAACTCGGTATTTCTCCTGGATGTAACCCCTTCCCTTCTATGTTCTTCTAGAGTCTTTTCAATCTCAGGTGAAATGGCATCTTGTCTGATTCTCAAACCAAACACTTGATTCTCTATTAACAGCTGTGTTTCTCCTACACCTTATACTCAACCAAGACTTCATCAAATCCTGCCGGCTAAGTCTTCCTATCAAGTCCAGAATTTGACCACTTACCACTACCTTTCCTGTTACTACCCAGATCTGAACTCCCATCATCTTTGATATGGACGGATTCTTTTAGTTACTTTCTAATCTCCCCGTCTTTCACCCCTACTGTCAACACAGCTGCGAGAGCCCGTTCAAACTAAAAACCCTACCGCCTGTAGCTTTATCATCTTAAGAATAAAAGTCAAAGTCCTCACCGCAGCAGGCGTCGGGCTCCGCGGGGCCTGCCTGCAGCGCTCCCCCCGGGGCTCGGCCCCGCCAGTCTAACCGGGGGCGGCCAGGCGGCCCTGCGCGGCCGCGGGCCCCCGCGCGCCGGCGCGGGACCCACGGCGCCTGCGTGCTCACCGGCGGCCCGGGACCCTGCCCCGACCGCGCGGGCCGCTCTGAAACCTGCCGCGCGCAGACCTTCTGCCGCGAGGGCCGGGCTGGGCGGGGCCAAGCAAACTGTCCCTCAAACAGATGGGCGCCACCAGGCTAGGCCCCGCAGCCCGGAGCTGCGAAGCCCCTCGGGGCGGTCCGCGGGCCCAGCCGCGGGAGGCGAGGCCGGCCGGCGCCGGGATTCCGGGCTCCCCGCCGCGGGCCGCCTTCCGGGAGCCGCCCGGCGCCGCCTCGCGGCTGCTCCCGGGGCTGCAGCTGGCTCTCCGAGGACTCCCCACGCAGAGCCCACAGCCTGCGCTTCCCCTCCGCCCTGCCCGCCCCAGACGTAACTGTGCCAACTAAAACCACACCACTTGTCCGAGTGCGAGTGTGTGCTCGGTCGTGCCCGACCCTTTGCGACCCCATGGGCTGTGACCCGCCAGCCCTGGAGTGGGTTGCCATTTCCTCCTCCAGGGCATCTTTCCCAGCCCAAGATGGAACCCAAGTCTCTTGCATTACAGGCAGATTCTTTACCATCTGAGCCACCAGGGAAGCCCCTCACCCCCCGCCCCCAAAAAAAACTGGAGACCCCAAAGTCTCTTTATCTTCATCGCCTTCTACCCTTCCCGTTGTTGACTCTGCCCCAGGCATACCAGGCCTCTCTTTCCCTTTTCACTTTCATGCATTGGAGAAGAAAGTGGCAACCCACTCCAGTGTTCTTGCCTGGAGAATCCCAGGGACGGGGGAGCCTGGTGGGCTGCCGTCTATGGGGTCGCACAGAGTTGGACACGACTGAAGCGACTCAGCAGCAGCAGCAGTGTTTTTCCTAAAACACTTTCAGAATATTATTCATTCAAGGCCTTTCCCCTTGCCGTTTCCCCTGGGCTACTGTTCTCTGTTTATCCTCAGGGAAAACTCATTTACTAATATCTAATGCAGGAAGACTTCGCGGATCTACCCCTACTTTCTTGCCCTATGTTTCTTCAGATGACTTAAAATTATAGAAAGTACTATGTACTCACTTGTTTGTCTTGTCCGCCCTCCACCCTCACCTCACTAGAATATATATGCTTCACAAGAGTTGAAATCATGTCTGTGTTCACTGCTATATCCCCAGGACCTAGCACAGGAGTTAAGACTTAGTAGGCACTCGAGAAATACTGGAGTGAGTATCTGAGTGAATTTACAAAAGAAGGGCTCCCCAGATACCTCAAATGTAAAGAATCCTCTTGCCAGTGCAGGAGATGCAATAGACGCAGGTTCAATTCCTGGGTCAGGAAGATCCCCTGGAGTAGGAAATGGCAACCCACTCCAGTGTTCTTGCCTGGAAAAGCCCATGGACAGAGGAGCCTGAAAGGCTACAGTCCATGGGGCCACAGTGAGTCAGACACAACTGAGCGACTGAACACACACACACAAAAGGGCTATAGACTGCTGCTGCTGAGTCGCTTCAGTCGTGTCTCTGTGCGACCCCATAGACGGCAGCTCACCAGGCTCCCCCGTCCCTGGGATTCTCCAGGCAAGAACACTGGAGAGGTTGCCATTTCCTTCTCCAATGCATGAACTGCTAAGGAAGCATAAAACATAGGGAACCAAACTAGTCTTAGAGAACAAGACAAGACTCTTTCCGGAATCTGAAACCCAAATGCTAAAAAGACAAGTAGGAATTTGCCAAGAAAAGGGAGGAAGAAGGGAAAGTTTCTCCCCACAAAGAGAACAGTGCTAAGACTCTGAGTTTGTTTATTCAATAAACATTCATTAAACACCTGCAATGTGCCAGGCTGTGTTCTAGGCATTTGGGACATACATACACAAATTATTTTTGACATATGGTCAGTTCGTAAGATTAAGAACATATTAAGATATATTTAAAATGTTGGAAAATGATAAGCCACCAAAGAGTTTAATGCAAAGAGTGACATGATCACTTTCATATTTCAGAAAATCAAAACTAAACATAAAGCTTACCCTCAGTTCCTGGCTGTTTTGAACTTAACCAACAATATCTTCCATTCAGGTTCCACAGTCATTTCTAATATAAGCCTATAGTATCAGATAAAGCAAAACAGGGCTAATTTTCCTATATGTAAATTGTTTAAATGGTCTCATAAATGGAAGTTCTCAAGTTTTTCAAAACTTTAATATAATTTAATGTCATTTTATTTTTTAAAAGTCTTCTCTCTTAGCATACTTACTATTTTTCAGTGTCATGTTCTTTCAAGTTCTACTTTTTAGAGTGCACTTTTAAATCATTATAAATGTTTACGGTCTCTTTCTGATTTCTTCTATATTTCTCATTCTTCTCTATGAATTTCTGTTCCCTCTGCACAAAACACAGAACTCACTCACCCCCTGATTCTTGTCAGCACTGACTCACTCCTACGTTCTCCTCCTCATTTGTTTCTAATGTTTGTTTGTGAGCTCCCATTTGGCAGGGATTATTTCTTCTATGAGAAACCAGTGTGACTGGATGTTTCTTAAGAGTGCTTTCATTTTACTTCCTCTAGTCTGTCCTAGGCTTAGATTCATTTTATCTAAGTTCCTTGAGAGAAAGCATTTTGAACTAACTCAGTGGTATATATTCAGATTCCAAGCTAGGTAATACAGTTTAGGGTACGGGTATAATGAAAACTTAACATATTCCCTCCAGTACCTGCTTTGTCCCTAGCCATGGGGCTTATTTCTCAGTCTGTGACCACTTGGCATCCACTTCATCTCCCTCTGTCCTCATCTGCAAAGATGTCAGCTCGATATCACTGCCTTTCCAGCCTTCGCTTCCCCTTTCATTCCTGGCACCTGGAGATTACGCTTTCTCACTTGCAATCCAAACTATAGAGAGATTTTTAATTGTTAGATTTTTATCTAGCACATCTTGATGTTTGTAATGGGAGAGGTTCTGTGTTAGCTCAGTCTGGGGCCATACTATGGATTCACTCAAATTAGTCTCTAAATAGAACTTTAATTTGAAATGTGAGCAACAACATAAAGACAGTCTGCCTAACCAAATAGTTGTCAGATATAATACCAAATATTAACCAGGCTGCAAAAATGCTTTCAAAGTCTGTCTCCCCAACTGGGAATACACTTTCTTACTCAATTAGGTTAGTGTGAATTACAGCTCACATAAGGATGAGTTAACTTTGCACAACAGTAATAGTAAAAGGTATAGAAACCCATCCAAGCGGAGAGGGAAGGTGAGCCAGGCTCACACAGCACAGCAGGAGAGACACTAGGTGCCATACGAGTGGGGAAAGAGAATTAGCTAAAATGTTTAGCTGACTGAGCAAAGTCCAAACATGAGCTAAATGACAATATAAAACCTCTGGGAGTGGCAAATAATTCAAGACCTTCTTTTTTCAAGACTTCTTCTTTTTAAATGTGGGGCATTTTTCAAGTCTTCATTGGATTTGTTACAATAATATTTCTATTTTATGTTTGGGTTTTTTGGCTGTGGGGCACGTGGGATCTTAGATCCCTGACCAGGGATCAAACTGGCAACCTCTGCTTTGGAAGGCAAAATCTCAACCGTTGGACCGCCAGGGAAGTCTCTCCCATGCTTTTTTCACAAACTTTTACTAGGAGCTGATGAGAAAGAATGGATCACAGTCAAGAGTAAAAGTAAAAACCCATTACAGCTAGGAGACAGATAAAACACTTCTACCCCAAGATGGGGGCTTCCCACGTGGCTCAGTGATAATCCTCCTGCCAATGAAGGATATTCGGGTTCGATCCCTGGGTTGGGAAGATCCCCTGGAGGAGGAAATGGCAGTATTCCCCCAGTATACTCCAGTATTCTTGCCTGGGAAATCCATGGACAGAGGAGCCTGGCAGGCTATAGTTCATGGGGTCTCAAGGAGCTGGACACAACTGAGCACACATACATGCACCCACCCCAGGGTGGAGTGAGAGGGAGGCAGGAAAGAGTGCTAACTCTGCGATCTGCTACCGGTATTATTAGCAGTCCTCTACCACTGAAGAAAGGATAGGGAACTCTCCCACCAAGACTCTCCAAGGATGAGGGAAAGGTTTAGTCTGTAGACCAGGGAGAGACAGGATCACTGAGAAAGCCCATTCCTGAAACTCAGGAACAGGGTCTTCCTGAGACCAAGGCCAGGCTGGGACAACAGAGAAGCTCCTTTGTCTCCCACCACCAGGCTAGCAAGTACCAAGAATCGAGCAACAGTAGTCCACCTCTGGGGGATTGGAGACAGCAAAGAGCAAGAACCATCTAGGACACTGTATACAAGGAAGACTGCACGCTAAGTGTCAAGCAACTCAAATGGTTAAACTGAATGCAAACATAAAAGCCATTCTCTTTTTTATTTCTTTAATGCTCTGAAAGGTTGGCAGGCATTGTCTGTAAACAGTCTGAGAGTAAATAGTATTAGCTTTACGGACCAAATGGTCTCCGTTGCAATTATTCAACTCTGCCTCTGTAGCCAGAAAGCAGCCATAGACAAAAGAATGAGCATGGCTGTGTTCCAATAAAACTTTATTTATAAACACAGAGATTTGAATTTAATACAACTGTCATGTGTCACAAAATATTATTTTTTATATTTCCAACCATTTTAAAATAATGTAAAAAAAATCATTTTTAGCTCACAGGCTGAATTTGGTTTGGGGTCTATAACCAAGCCCTGGTTTAAAGTACGATTAGTAGCATTGATTTTTGCATGTATGGCACAGAAATAGCAATAGCATAAAAGCCAAGAGGAAGCAGCTGGAAATATATTAAGGAAAGCTGTGACAAGTTAAAGACACATACTGTCAACTCTACCCCCCCAACATTAAAAGAAAGACTTATAGCAAAAAGCCTTTCCCTTCTCCAGAGGATCTTCCCAACCCAGGGGTCAAACCCAGGTCTCCCACATTGTGGGCAGATTCTTTACCATCTGAGCCACAAGGGATGCCCAAGAATATTGGAGTGGGTAGCCTATCCCTTCTCCAGCAGATCTTCCTGACCCAGAAATTGAACCAGAGTCTCCTGCATTGCAGGTGGATTCTTTACCAACTTTACCAACTATTAGGGAAGCCCAAAATAAGCAAAGGCTTGATAAATGTTAGATCAGTAAAATATTATTTGAATGTAACATGCTTAGTTACAGCTTCTTTACATTTGGAAAAGGTGTAATTTACAAACAGAAATTTTCACCTTGAAAGACACCCAGGAGAAACCTGTAAGAAAAAAGTAATTAAATGTATTCAAATAATTCAATGTATTTGAAAACAATGGAGAACAATCCAAGAAAAGAAGCTTTGAAAACATGTTAGAACTTGTAAGACAAAGATTTCTTTCTTTTTGGCTGTTCTGTGTGGCATGTGGGATCTTAGTTCCCCGACAAGGGATCGAACCTGCATCCCCTGTGCTGGAAGCTCAAGTCCTAACTGCTGTACTGCCAAGGAAGTCCCAAGACAAAGATTTCTAAACCCACTGGGGGTTGGGGGAGGTGGAATAAAACTAAGCAGGAAATCATGCATACTTCAGTGTATATCTGTGTACAGCTAATCTTCAGTTCAGTTCAGTCGCTCAGTTGTGTCCGACTCTTTGCAACCCCATGAATCGCAGCACACCAGGCCTCCCTGTCCATCACCAACTCCCGGAGTTCACTCAGACTCACATCCATCGAGTCACTGAAGCCATCCAGCCATCTCATCCTCTGTCGTCCCCTTCTCCTCCTGCCCCCAATCCCTCCCAGCATCACAGTCTTTTCCAATGAGTCAACTCTTCGCGTGAGGTGGCCAAAGTATTGGAATTTTAGCTTCAGCATCATTCCTTCCAAAGAAATTCCACCCACTGCTAATTTATTCAGCTACTTAGGATAGAGGATTGTTGAGGCCAAGACCATGTGATGAGTGCTACAATGTCTTAGCCTAAATTGCTATAACAAACTACCATAGCCTTGGTGGCTTAAAACACAGACCTTTTTTTTTTTTTTTTTTCACAGTCTGGAGGCTGGGGAGTTCAAGATCAAGGTGCCAGCAAATTCAGCTTCTGGTGAGAATCCCTTCCCAGCTTGCAGCCATCTGCCTCCTAAATGTATACACACTCACACAGCAAAGACAGGGAGAGCCCTACACTCTAGAGGCGGTTAGACAGTATCACCGACTCAATGGACACGAATTTGACCAAACTCTGGGAGACAGTGGAAGACAGAGGAGTCTGGTGTGCTGCCGTCCACGGAGTAACAAAGAGTTGGATGCGAAACTTGGCAACTGAACAACAACAGTCTCATCACGACCCCCATCATGACCTCATCTAGCCCTAATTATTGCCTACAGGTGCCACCTCCAAGCTATACCGGGGCTTAGGACTTCAGCATACGAATGGGAAAGGGAGAGACAAAAGCCTGCAGTCCAGTCTTAATATTTTGCTACACGAAGTTATCATTTGGATGCCAAACCATCGATACTTGGAAAATGTAAGTCAAAAGGAGAAATGAGTGTCTACATGATCCAGAATACCTTATTTATCCAGAGGTGTGTATCTGTCAAGCTCAACGGACTAAAACAAGTCTGAAAAGCTGGTGGGATGCAGAATTTCCCTTTGAGCCATGCAAATAAAACCTCATCATTCCTTTAGTAGCACGCACTGGTGTACTGCTTTACTTATTTTATCTTCCACTACATTTTTACAAAAACTTCATTTTCCAGAGAACATTTGCTATACCCAGAAAAGAGGAGGAAATAAATCCTGTATTTTCAGGAGAAAAAATGGTTTAAAAATTAACAATTTTGGCCTAAAGGAGTAATTTTCAGTTACCTCACAGGAGGTTTGCTTAGGTGCTAGACAAATACGGCATAGCTTGGGCCACTGGAACACATGTTAAAACCCCAAGGCATTTAGTTTAATGATCATGGATAAGCATAGTGTGTTTATACCCTTCAGGATATTTAGAGCCAATCTTGAAGGAAGAAAAAGAAGTCACAATTTTTCTCTTTGTGCCTGAAAAGTCAGGTTGTGCTGGACTTGTTCCACTTAAAGGAAAAGATTGTAGGGAAAGGGACCTGGGGCCCTGTTATCACTATTTCAGCTCCCTCTGTGAGCCTGTCAACACTCTACGTCTGTGAAGAAGTTTCACCTGTGCATGACAGATCATGAAAGAAAATCCAAATGTCATAGTCATTATCTCTCGGTTCATTGGCACAGCAGGAAAAGAAGGACCAGAATGTGGCTAGTACTTTCTTGTAATTTCATATATTGGCATTCTCATCTTTTGTACTAAGAAAGTACTAAACATGATTAATAGTAAGCATAACCGTGTATGAAACACCTGCTCTTTGCAAATAATTATGCTAGACTTTTAAAATAAATCACAATTAGTCTTTACCAACGTTAGTATATGTCCCTTCTGTAAGCTTTGACTTTCCCTTCTGTCTGGACAATGGACTCTCCTGGTGGTACCTCCTACCTGTCTGTCTGCTCTCGGAAGCCTCTGCAAGCACCTCTGTGCCTGCCATGCCTTACAAGTTCAAGTTCCCCAAGGCTTGTTACAGACCCTGTTATAGACCTGTGCACTTGCTCTCCACAGTGTAGCATAGTCATTAAGCTCAAGGCCTCAATATCAACCAGCCTGAGTTCCAATCCCTTTATTTAGCTTCTTTCTGCCTCAATTCCTACGTCTTCCAAATACTAATAGCACCGACACCAGAGATTTGTTTTCAGGCCTAATTGAAATGAAATATGAAAACCTCTAAGCACAATGCCTGGTGTGAAGTAAATATTCAACATGTGTGAGCTGTTGCTAAAATACTCAAACTATGTTATCATAAATTACCTGATAATGTCTGTCTTCCCTGGGCTGCACACTCTACCCCTAGCCTTGGACTCACTGCCACATGGCAGATTCTCCTTCTGTCTTGGCATGGCTAAGAGAGGGAAGAACCAAAGGAACGCATCACCATGCAAAGTGGGCACCACTATTGCTATCTTAAGGATGAAAGAAATAGAATGTGGAGAAAGTAAGCCGTATTCTAAACTCCCCCAGATAGTAAGTGGCAGAACTGCAATTCAAATCCATATGTGTCTAAATCTGAAGCTTGTGCACTTTACATGTATTGCATTGGGAAAAATCCATGCCCTGGGGAGAAAGAGGTGGGGAATAATCAATCAATATTGAGCGCTGATTTAATAGTATGAACTTGGTGGTGTTCTAAGCACTTAAATACATTTTCTCACTTGTACAGTAAATTTAGGAAGAAGACACTACTATTATTTGCAACTTTATAGATGGAAAGGAAAGAGAGAAGATTTTAACAGGCTAAGGTTACAGAGCAAAGGAAGGGGCAGGTATAGGTAGGATTGGACCCAGATGTCTGGATCTAGCGCTCACACCCCTGACTGGCCCCATATGCCTCTCTCAGCATCATGGGATGCTCACAATTAAACAGCACTAAACAAGAGTCAGAGAGTCACTCTTGGTTAGATATTCCACAGTCAACTGTTTAATTATTTATTTTTAACTTTTAAAAAATAGCCAATTGGATTACAGCTGATAAACAATGTGTTGATAGGTTCAGGTGAACAGCAAAGGGACTCGCCCATACATGTACATATACCCATTCTCCTCCAAAGTCCCCTCCCATCCAGGCTGTCACATACTACTAGCAGAGTTTCATGGGCTATACAGTAGGACCTTGTTGGTTATCCATTTTAAACACAGCAGTGCATACCTGTCCATCTCACACTTCCTAACTATCCCTTCATCCCATTCTTCTCCCCTGGAAACCATAAGCTTGTTCTCTGAGTCTGTGAATCTGTTTTTGTTTTGTAAATAAGTGCATTTGTATCATTTCTTTTGAGTTTCAGCATATAAGGGATGTCATATGATTCTTCTCCTTCTCTATCTGACTGACTTCACTCAGTATGACAATCTCACGGTCCATCCATGTTACTACTCTTTTGATATCTGAAGATAAATAGAATAAAATAAAATCCCCAAACATCTACATAAATCCTGGTCCATGTCCTTAACAATTACTGAATCTTAAAAGTCCATCTATAACAACTTTTCCAATTTGTCATTCAACTTTTGCCTGTACGTTTCCAGTAATCCAGTAATAGGATGTTCATGAATTCCCGGAAGGCACCTGTTCTAATTTTAAACAGAATAAATGCAGGAAATTTTTTCTTGAATAAAAATTTGTCATCTTGTATCCTTTGGTAACTTACCTAGGTTTATCCCCTGAAGCTATGCGGTATTTGAATGAAAAAAAAAATTTATTCAACACACCTTTGAGCACTTATCTTTCAGGCACTGTGATAGGCAATGCATACACCAAGATGAATATAAATAACTTATGCTGCTAGGGTGACAGTAGTGTAAATGAAATTTTTCTATATTGTGTAGTACAGTTATGAAAAAATAATGTTACAGAAGCATCAAGAAAGAAGTGATCTGGGGAAAGAGGTAGCTGACAAATTAGTAACTGTATAGGAAACTTTTTATTTTGACCTCCAGGCATCTCCAAGTGCTTCTTGCTTCTACAGAATACCAAAATAAACATGGTCTCCGCCTCTTAAGAGAATAATGCAAAGAAATAAGCAAAATGATGGAATGGGAAAGACTAGTCATCTCTTCAAGAAAATTAGAGATACTAAGGGAACATTTCACGCAAAAATGGGTACAATAAAGGAAAGAAATGGTAAGGACCTAACAGAAGTAGAAGATATTAAGAAGAGGTGACAAGAATACACAGGAGAACTGTACAAAAAAAGTCGTAATGACCCAGACAACCATGATGGTGTGTTCACTCACCTAGAGCCAGACATCCTGGAGTGTGAAGTCAATGGGCCTTAGGAAGCATCACTACGAACAAAAATAGTGGAGGTGCTAGAATACCAGCTGAGCTATTTCAAATCTTAAAAGATGATGCTGTGAAAGTGCTGCACTCAATATGCCAGCAAATTTGGAAAACTTAGCAGTGACCACAGGACTGGAAAAGGTCAGTTTTCATTTCAATCCCAAAGAAGGGCAATGCTAAAAAATGTACAAACCACCATACAATTGTATTCATTTCCCATGCTAGCAAGGTAATACCCAAAATCCTTCAAGCTAGGCTTCAACAATATGTGAACTGAGAACTTCCAGATGTACAAGCTGGATTCAGATGAGGCAGAGGAACCAGAGATCAAATTGGCAACATGTGTTGGATCATATAAAAAGAAGAAAATTCCAGAAAAGCATCCACCACTTCACACTAAAGCCTTTAACTGTGTGGATCACAACAAACTCTGGAAAAGTCTTAAAGAGATGGAAATACCAGACCACCTTATCTGCCTCCTGAGAAACCTGCATGCTGGTCAAGAAGCAAGAGTCAGTATCAGACATGGAACAACAGACTGGTTCCAAATAGGAAAAGGAGTACGTCAAGGCTGTATATTGTCACCCTGCTTATTTAACTTATATGCAGAGTACAAAATGCAAAATGCTGGGCTGGATGAAGCATAAGCTGGAATCAAGATTGCCAGGAAAAATAATAAGCTCAGAAATGTAGATGATACCACCCTTATGGCAGAAAGGGAAGAGGAACTAAAGAGCTTCTTGATAAAGGTGAAAGTGAAAAAGCTGGCTTAAAACTCAACATTCAAAAAATGAAGGTTATGGCATCCAGTCCCACCGCTTCATGGCAAATAGGGAAAAAATGGAAACAGTGACAGACTATTTTCTTAAAATCACTGTGGACAGTGACTGCAGCCATGAAAAGAAAAGATGCTTGCTCCTTGGAAGAAAAGCTGTGACAAATCTAGACAGCATATTAGAAAGCAGAGACATCACTTTTCCAACAATGGTCCATATAGTCAAAGCTATGGTTTTTCCAATAGTCATATATAGACGTGAGAGTTGGACCATAAAGAAGGTTGAGTGCTGAAGAAATGATGCTTTTGAAATACTATGACACTGAAGAAGACTCTTGCGAGTTCCTTGGACAGTGAGATCAAACCTGTTAATCCTAAAGGAAATCAACCCTGAATATTCATTGGAAGGACTGATGCTGAAGCAGAAACTCCAACACCTTGGCCACCTGATGAGAAGAGCCAACTCATGGTAAATAAGACCTTGATGCTGGGAAAGACTGAGGGCATGAGGAGAAAGGGGTGACAGAGGATGGGATGGCTGGATGGCATCACTGACTCAATGGACACGAGTTCAGGCAAACTCCAGGAGATAGCATGGAGAACCATCCAGGACAGGGAAGCCTGGTGTGTTATAGTCCATGGGGTCACAAAGATTAGGAAATGATTCAGCAACTGAACAACTGCCTCTTGGTACCGTATGCTTGAAGATAACAAACCTTATCTGGCCCTGCCTCCTGGCAGTATGGCAGGAGTACAGTTGACCCTCCATATTTGAGGGTTCAGCATCTGGGGATTCAGCTGGGTTGAATCACAGATGAGTTGCTTGAATCTTGGAATGCAGAACACAAGGGCCTAAGGATACAAATGAGCAACTGTACCACACCTTTTTATATAAGGGACTAGAGCACCCAAGGATTTTGTTATCTGCAGACAGTCCTGGAACCAATGCCCTGCGGATATCAAAGGATACCTTTCTGGACTTTGAGGACTCAGAAAAAATGACTATCATTGTTGACCGGTTCCCATGTGTCAGGCCTGTTTTAAGTATTTTGCACATATTAACTCATTTAAAGTCCATCTAACTTGAGTTTAAATATTATTGTCATTCATAATTCCCATTATTCTATCCCTTTCCCTTCTTTTGGTGAAAGATGATTCTTGGATTAAAAAAAAAGATCATACTGAAATTTCGTTAATTATCACCAAAATAAGCAAGTAAACAAAAATAGCAGAACCAGTTGGACTTGAAATAGCTACTGCGTTTCTAGAGGAACTAACCACCAGTTTAATTTAGAAGCCTTTGTTTTCCAAGATAGATACTATCTGAGTATAACTTCAGTTCAAGTTTCAATTCAGCATAACTTTTTTCAAGTAGTGTTTGGGCATATTTACTTTTAAGAGGCAAATCTTCAAATTCAGCTAGCACATTAGGTAGTAAAACTCAGTCATGGAGAATAAAAAACAACTCTATCACCTAGATCAGAGTTACCTTTGGTAACTGATGTAATCCACATGACTTAAAGGTTATATTTTCATTTGCCAACCCAGAGTGATTTCAGATTAAAGCCATTCTAATTTGTTTATCAGGACACAGCTCTATCATTCATCCATTTGTGGTTAAAAGAAAAATAGCCAGTATAGTTTGTGTGTGGGGGGGGGTTGGGGGCGGGGGAAGAGGTGGGTTCTGCTTGGCCCCATCCTGTCTCTTTTTCTAACCTTTTCAGTTGTCTTCTGGCACTAACTTGTCTGGTTCAACTAACAAGCTAAGATGGCAAGTGGATGTAGGCAACGGAAGTAGGGCTACAAGCCTCAACACTGGCAACTCAGATCCCTTCTTGGCCCCGGAGAGCATTCCACATTCAGATCTGCTACACACACACACACACACACACACACACAGACAGCAAAGTGATTAAGGATGGTAGCTACCATCATTACTACAGGTTGGAAGGCTTTTTTTTTTTTTTTTAGCATTAAGAATGACTCTAAAATAGCTAGTCCAACTAAGTCAATTTCATTCATCCATTTATTCAATCAATCAATACGAAGAGTGCACCAACCATGTACCAGATGATGCATTGAGCTCTACGCAAACAAATTCAGGATAGTCTCTGACCTGATGAAGACTGCATCCTAACAGACAGGTGTCAGAACTAAGTAAAGAGCTTTCTCCAAGAGAAAGCTTATAATAGCACCCCTAAAACTCAGTATATATCTTCCAATTTGATACTACTTTCCAAATATTCTCTATTCCCTAATAAATAGCTAAACTCTACCTAGCAATTCTGAAAAAGTACTCCAAAAGCAAAAGCATTACTTTCATAAACGACCAGAGTGCGTGTTTTCCATAAGCTTCACTAAACAGCTAAAATACAGCTCAGAGCTTAGATGGCTGATGTAGGAAACTAGAAGGTATTCACCAAATTTCTGTTTCTTTTTTGGAAGTTCAATCCTTAATTTTTCAATCTCAATTTTAAAGTGGTGTCTAAAACTCTCATTAAATGGAAAATACCTTTTTCAATAATCAAGACTTTTTAGAAGTTTTGGTTCCTTCTCTTTCCAACTTTTCATATCAGACAAAAAGAAAAGATGAACATGACACAATTCTGATTCCTGGAAAATATTCTCTAAGTATAGTGCAAAAATGGCAACCACTACAGTGTTCTCGCCTGGAGAATCCCAGGAATGGCGGAGCCTGGTGGGCTGCCGTCTATGGGGTCGCACAGAGTCGGACACGACTGAAGCGACTTAGCAGCAACAGCAGCATAGTGCAAAAAGAAACTCGAATATTGATTTCCATAGAAAATTCAATACAAGTATATTTTTAAAGTGTTTAATGAAGCTTATGGAAAACATGAGAAAGAATGCAAATACTTAATGTGTGTAGACTAAAATATACCTTGCTGTAAAAATATACCTGTAAAAATATTTTAGGACAAGAGTCAGAAAATATAGTTAAACCCTCTTTCTGTCCTTCCCACCACGACTATCAGGGCGTACAACCTTAAAACAACATAAAGAGTGGTTTAATTTTTACTTTCCTTCTTCCTTAATCTCTCCTCATACTAAACAAATAAGAAACAAAGAGAGAAAGAGAAGAGGAAAGTCCATTGGAATGTGAACAAAAGTAATTTTCAGGCAAATACAGATTTTATATAAACTGGTGAATACAGCTGATTAGAAAAGCTACAGGTTGCACAAGGCTTGAATTGGAAAATACATAAAGTAATAAGCTCTGCTTGCCTTGGAAAGGGAAAAGGGAAGAGAGAAAAAGTTCAATGTATCACAAATTTTATGAAAAGTGTGGCACTCATGGGATTTTCATTTGCAGTCAACTTTTGCTCTCATTTCTTTTTCATAAGGTTGAAAACCACTAAATAAAAGCTCTTGGTTTTCTATTAGAATTTTTAAAGGGCAGAAGTTTTAATTTCTTAAAGAAAAAACACATCAAAATTTGTTTAATCAATATTTTAGATTACAACTTATTTTAGAATTCAAGAAATCAAGATTTACATTTACATTTTTGCAAGGTATCCAAGTTGAATTTAACTCACAGGAAAGTTTGGTAGCTGTGACCCCAGCATTTTATTTTATACTAGTGCCTAAATGCAGACTGTAAACTATTGATCATGTTATAACTAAGGTCTCAAGTATTGAATATTACACAACTTCAACACTTTCAGAAATTATTTTAATTATCCATTTTTCTCCAAGAGTTGATTTTGTGAGTCTTCTTTATAAGTCATGATTTAAAAAAATTTTCTGCTTAAAAATAAGGGTAAAAAAATAAGCTGAAGTAAAATTTTGAAGAATTTCACTATATTATCTTTTCTGACCTTGAGATGGAAAGTGAAGGAGAGTTAGAGCTACTGGACTTTAAAAAAGTGCCTGAATCCATGCAATTTTTAAGACAGTGAAGTATTCCTATGTGCTTTGCTATGATGGTATTAAGTACATGGAATGGACAAGGCTTTATTCCCTTGATTTCAGCTGAAGGTCATTCCTGGTGTAGAGATTAAGATCTGGGCAAAGGTGTAGGAATTGCATTGGACATTTTATATCCTGGAAGAGACTATTCACACTAATCTCCTTATCAGCATCTTCTCTGCCACAAGGGTAAATTACAGCTACTACTTTCTACATCACAGTCTAATATAAAATATTACAGTGAAAATGAATATATCTCATCACCACTTGGGTTCCACATGGAAATCTACACATAGTGACATGTACACTATAATGTTCAGGATATCTTTGAAAATCTAATTATACAGTGCTTTAGTCTAGCAATAAGAAGCAACCAGTTGCTCTATAGATTTTCTCGGTATACTTAGAACCAAATGCCTACTCCAAATACATACTTAGTGTTGTTATTTCTTGGTGGTTTTTCTTTCCAGTCATTTGCTTGGTTGTGGATGTACTCGGGATGGTGGCCAAGTTGCAGGTGTGGAACTGCTCTTTCCTGTATCCTTCGCCCTATTCATAATGTTCTTCCTAAGGGTCTTATTAACACATCAGAACTCAGATTAGATTTTACTTTCTCAGTGAGCCATCTAACTAGGTCCTTCCTCATTATTCTCTATCTTTGTGTCATGCTCATTGTTTTCTGAGCGTCTCATATTTTCAACTAACCTAAAATGACTGGAATGCAAAAGTAGGAAGTCAAGAAACACCTGGAGTAACAGGCAAATTTGGCCTGGAATGCGGAATGAAGCAGGCCAAAGACTAATAAGAGTTTTGCCAAGAAAATGCACTGGTCATAGCAAACACCCTCTTCCAACAACACAAAAGAAGACTCTACACATGGACATCACCAGATGGTCAACACTGAAATCAGATTGATTATATTCTTTGCAGCCAAAGATGGAGAAGCTCTATACAGTCAACAAAGACAAGACCGGGAGCTGACTGTGGCTCAGATCATGAACTCCTGATTGCCAAATTCAGACTTAAATTGAAGAAAGTGGGCAACACCACTAGACCATTCAGGTATGACCTAAATCAAATCCCTTATGATTATACAGTGGAAGTGAGAAATAGATTTAAGGGTCTAGATCTGATAGATAGAGTGCCTGATGAACTATGGAATGAGGTTC